>CABFOW010005184.1:0-45801 GCA_902141385.1 Timema californicum
AATCTGTGCCGGGACCGAGGATTGAACCCCGGCCGCCAGCATAGAAGTCTGACACCTTACCCCTAGACCGCCAGGTCATCAATACCTACTATTACCCCTTTCATTGGTAAAATAGTTTAAGGCGTCACTTTAGCAATAGACTGAACTGCTGATGACAAGGAAATCGTAGTTCAACTCCCTGTTGGATGTATTGAGGGTGTTTAACCTTAATTATTTTCTACTCTCCTTCCATGAAAATGCGGGAGCACTTAATCTAAATTCAACGTTATTCATCCCTGATACATTAGCGTAATTAACACACTAGCGTAATACCTTAACACGTAAGAAGGACGTGGTGCTCAAAAAAACAAAAAGTTCAGTCCGAATGTTAGATTGGCTTTATCCATCGATTCTCGGCTCTTTTTACTACCCTTAAAGTAAGATACTGGCAGCAACAAAAACTAAGGGCCGTATATATAGTCGACATTCGGAGGTCAGCCAGTCCCCCATTCAATCTGGACTGGTCTTGTTTGTAGCTATAATTAGAGATGCTCTCTGATTTTCATAAGAAGCCCGATCTTTGAAAACTCTAAAGTCATGTTTTCACAATGGGGGAGGGGGAGAATCATTATTTTCTATATATTCTTAGTCCCTTTAATTAATAGTGTAAAGATAAACTACACAATAATCCTCAATAAAGTATTATTGGAAGCCTTAGATAACCTTTTAGATGAACCTTGTAATTAATTAATCAAATAATAAATAAGCGAGTGTCAAATCTGAATGACTTTCAAACAGTATTGGTGGTGAGAGTGTGTTGCTTATGAAAAACATGAGTTAGCTTAACTCCCTAAATGAAAAAAGAGTGTGACATTGAACGCACTATAATCGTTCAGTTTTCACCAGTCGTGTTATCAAACATCCTCACCATTCACAACCTCGTGACATCCTGTCGATCCAGGTTGAGTGGGTGTTTAGCTCATAACCGGCCAAATGTCCGAGGGGCCGGGGTTACATTCAAGGTTAGACACACCTTAACCGCTCAAGGTGGGATCAAAGAACAGATGGGAGATGTACGAAATTACCAGTTTTTAGAAATTGTACATATTATTAGTAGTAGTAGTAGTAGTTGTTGTGGTAGTAGGAGTAGTAATAGTAGTAGTACTAGGATTAGGAGTAGTAATTGTGGTGTTAGTAGTAGTAGGAGGACGAGGAGTAATAATAATAGTAGTAATAGTAGGGGTAGTACTAGTAGTAGTTGTTGTGGTGGTAGTAGTAGGAGTAGTATTGTAGGAGTAGTAGGATTAGGAGTAGTAGTTGGGGTGGTAGTATTAGGAGTAGGAGTAGTAATAGTAGTAGTAATATTGGTAGGAGTAGTTGTAGTAGTAGTAATAGTAGTAGGTTTAGGAGGAGTAGTTGTGGTAGTAGTAGTTGTGGTGGTGGTAGTAGTAGTAGGAGGAGGATTAGGAGTAGTAGTTGTGGTAGTAGTATTAGGATTAGGAGTAGTTGGGGTGGGAGTAGTATTAGTTGTTGTTGTAGTAATAGTAGTAGTAGGATTAGGAGTAGTAGTTGTGGTAGTAGTAGGAGTAGTAATAGTAGTAGTACTAGGATTAGGAGTAGTAGCTGTGGTGGTGGTAGTAGTAGGAATAGGAGTAATAATAGTAGTAGTAGGAGTAGTTGTGGTGGTAGTAGTAGTAGAATTAGGAGTAGTAGTTGTGGTGGTGGTGGTGGTAGTAGTAGTATTAGTAGTAGTTGTTGTAGGAGTAGAGGTAGTAGTATTTGTTGTTGTGGTAGTAGTAGTAGGAGGAGGAGGAGGAGTAGGAGTAGTAAGCAACTTAGGACTGTCATTAAATTATAAAAGTGTTTTTGAGTATTTTCTTACGTTTTATTACATTGGGGAAGGAGGTAGAATATATCTTCCATATGGTTTTTTTTATCAATATTTATAGTGAAACAAAATCTAAAAAAAATTGATGGAAAATAAATATAATATTTATAAAGTTTAACTTATATTTTGTCTACTTACTGCAATTTAAAGTATTCTAAAATCTTACATCACTCGCTTTGTTACTAATACTTATGTATAAAATTAATTTAACCGATTAAAATAATATATTTTACCAAATCGTAAAAAAAAATGCAAAATAAAGGGTATGAAAGGGGAAACGGGAAAGCTTACTATCACTTACGCGATAGAATGGAGGGGGATGGGAGAAGGTATTGAAAATTATGGAGTAAAAAAACCTTACGTAATTCAAGAACAGCCTCCTGCTGATTACGTGCCTAGTGTATCTTGTGCTGCTTTTCAACTTGTCCGTGTGTTCCCGTCATGTGTTACAATAACAATAATAATAGTCATAATAAAATTGTTGTCCACCTACTTATTGGCTAGATTCACTGTATAATATATATTTAAAAAAATTACTACCATGGCTTAGTATCCGTTCGTATTATATTATTTTAGGCCTATACTAATTAATTTAATGGCTTAAGAGATGAGGAAGGTTATATTTAGAGAAAGTGTACTCGCTTTTGCGTGGATGAATGGTGGACAACCGTTTTGGATAACCACCCTCAGTACACATGACAGAGATTCGAAACCTCGATCTCCCCAACATCGGCAAGTCTAATCTACTGTGAGAGTGGCGCATTAGACCACGCGGCCACCGAGGCGGGTGCTCCTACAAACACATGATGTATACTGTGACTTAACGTATGATCAGATTAAAATATTAACTATCCATCCAATTATATAAAGCCGGTTTACATTATTTTCATGTTATCATAATTATTATAATTTTCTATTTACTATCTCGTAAAAGCTTAGACAAATAAAAACAGTAGCACATCTGTAGTGAGAATTTCTCCTTATTAGTCTGTTTGTCGGTAGACCTCCTCCTCCTCGGACGAACAAGTAAATATCTTGCATATGAAATGAACCACAAAGGGAAACACGGCGGTAGACGGCCTTTGAAGTGCTGGTGGAAGTTGCTGCCAGCTGCGTATTTACCGACTGAGGGATCCTGCACACTTCATACCAAGAAAATGATAATCAACAGCTTGTTACAACTTACAAACTATAGCTATTCTCATTACTCTACAGACCACACAGAAACCACGTGATTAAGGGAGCCGCCTACCTTAGCGCCGAGACTCGTTGCGAACGACCGGAAAACCCGCGGTTTTGTTATCCCCGCGTCTCATTATCCTTTCGGGGCTTATGCGTATTAATGTACTAATTACGATAGTGTGTTAGGGATGAGGAAGGTTGAATCTGGGAGAAAGATTACCATCATTTGCATGGCGTGAGAGTGGAATTTTTTTTTTATTTAAACGCACCCCCAGTACACCCGATCGAGTTTTGAGCCTTGATCCTCTTGTCATCGGCAGCCTAGTCTATAGCGAGAATAACGCATCAAACCATACGGCCGCCGAGGCGGGTTTTTCGAGAAGTGGTTTGTTATTTTGAAATTATATGGCTAATGCCAAAACAGAGGTGGAACATATCAACATGTCTCGTGAGATTTAAAATCTTACATTCTAAGATTTATGAACTTATAAAAAAGATGAGATTAGTTCATTTTCAAGGACGACTCACTCCAAATGTCCAAGTTCTGAGAACACAGTAAATGGCTTTAAACATAAATCTAGCCATTCTCAAACAAATAAAGTAATTTTTTTTTACAAAGTAACAAGAGCACATACTAAGATAATTGAAGATTGTTTTAGTGATTTTGAAGCTTCAGAAGAGAACATTCTAAGATAGTTGAGGATTGTTTTAGTGGTTTGGTAGCTTCAAAACTGACATTACCAAAAGAAATACAGCAGTGTGAGACTCACAACAGAACATTCTAAAATAGTTGAGGATTGTTTTAGTGGTTTGGAAGCTTCAGAACTGACACTATCATAAGAAATACAGCAGTGTGAGGCTCACAAAAGAACATTCTAAGATGGTTGAGGATTGTTTTAGTGGTTTGGTAGCTTCAGAACTGATATTACCATAGGAAATACGCAATGATATTTAACTTGAAGTCGACTGCTTCTAGTTTATTTTTCACAACCTTTCCTTCTGTTCAAAATCATATTTATTTTTAAGATTGAAAAAAGAAAATACAGAATTAATTTTAAAATATATATGGTAACTAAAATTTCTCCCCCTTTGTTTCTTACTCAAAGCTTGTCGCAACCCTTATAAAATCCTTTCACAAACAGTACGTGTTTTAAGGGATGTTTTTGCTGAGAGAGGGAGGAAAAAACCTCTCGCTTCCTTGACGAATGCGTGACGTCACATCCTGTCTTCACCGCCAAGTGTATGGGTGGTCGTTCTCACGCTGTCAAGTGTTGGGGAAAGAGAAGGGTGTCACATACACACGCTAGGCACCCTACACTCGAAAAACCCTTATTTCCCGTCATCCCCCGCGGTATTGCCAACATGTTACATAGGTTGGGGAGGGGAATAGTGGAGGAGAGGGGGATGAAGTATGGAAGTGTGTCTCATTAGCATGAGCGTAGAAAGGTGGGGGAGGGGGAGGAACTAGGGAGGGGTTCTTTGGAATTGATGAACCCTTCAAAGTACGGGCTACGCAATAAAAAATAGATTTTTTAATTCATACCATACAGCTTTACATTCCACTAGCCTAATCAAATTAGTTACCATTATATATATATATATATATATATATATATATATATATATATATTAGCACTGCCTTACTACCTGTCAACTACGCTAATGAGTTAGAGATGTAGAGAGTTTAATTTATAGGAAGTGTACCTACATTTGCGTGGAGGAAGAGTGAAAAACAATTTTGGAAAATCCATCCTCGATACACTCGACCGAGATTCAAACCCCGATACTTCTGTCATCGTCATTCTAGTCCATTGTGAGAGTGACGTCTTAGACCATGCAGCCACCAAAGCGGATTATTTTAGTATTCGCCTTAAAAATGTATTCAAACTTTTGATAGCGAGCCGATTTTTGGTTGGTCGTGAAAAGGAAATGTGAACGTTTTGTGACTATTTGAAAATAACGAAGAAATCCTTAAAAAATGGGTAAGTGAATAAAACGAATAAGAATTTCAAAAAAGGGGGAAAATGAGGCTTATAATTTTAAGATACGTGGGCCAGGCTTCTTGTTCATGCCTCTGACGTCATCAACAGAAACCGGATAAAAAAGCACACGCTTCCTTATGAGAAATAGATATTTTTTTAAATAAAATTATATTCAATATTTTTTTTAAATTATTAAATAAAAAGTTAATGAAAACTACCCATCCCTCTTATGTTCATTAAAGCTAGGGGGACACGAAAATGTATAGCTCTAAGAATTGGTTCATTCTGTCTTACTGTGGATTCACACGTTCACCGAAAACAAGCGCAGAACAGAAACGTGGTGAGCTTCAAGGCAATCACAAGATGTCCGTGGTCCACCTTATTGGTGCGAGCTGTTCCGCTAAAGTTTAACTTATCCCTAATTCATCCGCTCTGTCCACAATCAAACCTCAGAAACAACCATCTCAAATCAGTGTCCATGTGCATATGACAGCGCATGCGCTGTAGAGCCAGAAGTAAGCAGACAGTTTCGTGGTTGTTGTGAGGAGATTTTAAATAACTTAAAATTAGTCTAAAAAGTGTGTATCGATGCATTGGATTGTGTCACGACACAACATTATAATTTGAAATCTAAAATATATGTTTATCCACTAGAAAATAAAATATGTGGATAATCAGCTATTTTAAGTTAGCGTTGCAATGCATCATGGATCAACATAGAGCGTAAGAATTGCTGTGCTACTCAAACCAATTTTGCTTTCTCTGTTCGGCGAACGTGTGAATCGAGTTTTATTGTAAAACCGGGGAATGTATTTAACACATTCAAAGGTGAAACCATGTACCGTATTTCAAAATTTGGAATAACAAATTGTTTTTGAGGAACCTCCCTACATCCAATAGTATATCGGAGAACAAAGGAAGTATCCCGGAATGAAAACGAGTAAAGGAGATAAACCTTTTCGTCATCAAATGTAAGATCGTATTTTAGATATGATAGAGTTGAAAGACCAGCTTAAATAAAAGAACAACTGTCATAAACTAAGTCGGTAGCTTTAGTGGGCTTACCATCTTATCTTCCTTTTCTAGAAAAACAGCTACTTTCCAAAACACTATTTTGTAACTTTGAAAGAATTTGAAATCTTACACGAAGATTGAACAGCATAACTATACTATTATTTTGGTTGGAAGAACAGTAGAGAAAATTCAAACTTTTTTTTCCGTCCACAATAATATTCTATTTTATTATATTATTACTTTTGTTTTAAAGGTATTGATAATATACTGTATCTATCAAAAGTGTCGGCTTCAGATCACATAATTTGGCGTATGAATACGTAAAGTAGATCTAGTTACGTTTATAGCTTTAAGATGAAAATTCTCAAAATAATAAGGGTTACACCCATTATCATCATCATCAACTGTTTCCAGCCTGTGGCCGGGTCAGCTTAGTAATATGCCTCCATCTTCCTCTATACTTCCACCACCCTTTCTCCTTTAATTGCTTCCATTCTTATATTTTCAATTGCACACTTTTTGTTAGCCGCTCCTCTCATCTCTTTCTTGATCTCCCTTACGGTATTATTCTTACATACTCCGATTCCGTCATTTTCTTTGTCATCCTTTCCTTCTCCATCCTCATTACATACCCATACCATCTCAGTCTTGGTACAAATTATGCCTTGTACAACACTTCCTTACACTGTTCCACAGATAATACTATATCAAAATACATTATTAGAACAGGTTTGTTTACTGAACGTTTTAAAACAGCTAATTTTTTAAGGGGACAATTTAATATTTATATTTCCCTCGAGCACAGTATTTACACTCAAAATCAAATCCCTGACTGACGTATGGTGATCGGTTCAAACGGTGAATGCCAGTATTAATCGTGTTTAGAAAGTGCGTGGGAAATACTAGCATTTAATAAATCAGATAAAAAATATTGAACCTGCTACGTAAAGCACTGGCAACGTAAGCACATCTCTGAGGACCACCGGTGGGCACGCAGACTAGACATCAAGCTCGTATGGATCTGACTCTGAGGGAGTTTTTTATCTCAATGGTTTCCCACTACCCCTCCACACAAATGAGGGAACATTTAAAGACGTTGCCTACTTAGCGATTTAGAAGCTATTTTGCGAAGCGGGCTCCATCGTAATTTGACGCACCCTAAATACTCTAAGCACTGTAATACATAAATGTACGAAATAGAAAGAGAGGGAATAAAATGAGCAGTTCACCCTGAGAGGCCTCTTGTTTATCTGCTGATATTACTTCCCCTCTTTCTCTGACGAGTTTACACACTCCCTATACTATTTATGCTTTGAAAACATTGACTTGCTTTTTAAAATTACCTTTTCTTGGTTTCCTATTCCAGATAAGTCTTCTGCTACCGCGAATTGTTTTAACCCACATCCTGGCAGGAAGATTCTTACAGGACATTTTCGTGACTACTCCAAAAAAGCCTAAATTGTAGAAAATTTATAAGAAAATACGTTTTCAAGAAAAATATCACTTCAAGATAAAAAATAATAATTTCTGAAACTGTAGGACAATCCTTAGAATTATTAAACAATTTATGGTTCTTGTTTCAACGTTATAATATAATATCTGTAAAACTCGGTGTGTAGAACGCAAATTCAATAACAGGGGAAATCTTATCTTGACCTGCCGTGACGTCACAGGCAGGCAACGTCCCAATTATATATTTTTACCTTTCATCATCCCTGCCGCAGCACATACACACAAAGTATTTAAAATATAAATAATTAATTGAATAGATACAACGCAACCCCCATTTTGCATCTATCACCTTACACAATCAAGAACTATCATTAGAAAAAGGAAAGAAGGTCTTGTTTTTTTTCAACTAAAAACTGCGTTAAATCAACAGCCAATTAAAAATACACCCGACAAATATTTACATGACTAAGTACAGGATGACAAACTTTTTTTTAATTCAAAGAACTCCTAAACTAACAGTGGGGACTTTTAATGGGGAACACCAACCAATGTTTGGTCTATATTCTTCCAAGCAATGAGGATCACGTGATATTTATTTAATAAGACACCTGTGAAAAAAGGACAGCCCTCACTCTTTACCTCCATCCTTTTCCACCTATTTACTTTTCCTCATTCATTACCGACAACTTGACGGAAACAAACTTCTCAAAACTCGACCCGATCAGTAAAGGCAACAAGAAATTATCTCAAAAATGCATCAGCAGAACTTTCGGAAGAAAAGTCTACTCTAGGTTTGACGAGAGAAATTGAATGTGAAATGTTTCAGTAATTATAGAAGGTTAGTTAATTACTCAGAAATGTCGACACGTGTTTACAAGCGGCGGGCATATAGAAGGGGAAGGGGGATCTGTCTCGCCACGTGCGCACGTGGAAGTTGCGTGAACACGGCGACTACAAGAAATATAAGACAACAAACAATATCAGGATTTTGATAGGAGGCAGGTTCTTTAGAAAACACAAAATTAATTTGCTTACGGTCAGCATTGATAACATTTTACTTTATTATTACGGTATTGTAATTTTATAGGTATTGATCAAAAGTGATTTCTCAAAGTCACATGACTTAACGTATGAATCCATGAACAGGGTATTAGTACATTTTATCGCTATGATAGAAGTCCCTTCCTATCTAAATTGGATTATGTATATTTATGTTCAGTTAAGGAAAGGTAACGCCTACCGGAACACGGAGATACGTTGAGGACGTGCAGAAAACCGTCGTAATTTAATAAGTGTTTTTGTTGTTTTAAAATGCTACTTCCCGCCTCGGTGGCGTAGTTGGCTAACGCGCAAGTCGTGTTGAGCTCGACTGCCGAGGACGAGGAGATCGAGGTTCGAATCTAGGTCGAGTGAATTGAGTTTTTTTCCTAAATGGTTTTCCACTCTCCTTCCACGCAAATGCGGGTTCACTTCCTCTAATTCAACCTTCCTAATTCCTAATCCATTAGCGTAATTAGTACTTATAGCGTATGACCCGAACTTGTAGTAAGACGCGGTGCTAAATAATAAATAAATAAAAAATGCTACTCACGCTAAAACGGGGGCGAAATATGTCTACTTCTTCCAATAGGATTAAAAACCTTACATTCTAATTAGATCCTGAAACATAATATAAATACATTTTTAACAGGGTCACAACATAAAATGTTAAGATAATTAATGAGAATTGTTCAAGTTTTTTTTTTCAGAACTGTCATTGTTATAATAAATACAGCAGTGAGGGTCACAACATAAAATGTTAAAATAATTAATGAAGATTGCTCAAGTTTTTTTTAGTTTTTTAAATTTAAGATTCAGAACTGTCATTCTCGTTATAAATACAGCAGTGTGGAGATATTTTCCCTCCAAATAGGAGGCAACCTTAACATTAAATTATATTGTATCTTTCTCGAGTAATTGTCACAAAATAAAACGTTGCTTTCTTCCAGGCCCAGAGGCTTGCGCAGTCTAGGAAGAACAAGTCGTTACCTGCGCCGACTGAAGCATAGAGAAAAGGCCGCCTCAATGCCGCCCACTCCAGTTTTTATTGTTCTCTATGCCGCGTATTCTCTTCGAGTTTACCTCTTCTGAATGTCAGAGGATGGTATTTCAGAATCCTGGCATTTGAAACACGAAATAATCTTCAGAACTCGATCTGACACGGCTATATTTGGTGACGGCTTTTGAGCTGTGTAACTTTCCAGTGATTCATAAAAAAATGTGTGGGCGTGTTTATTAGTCAAGGAATATAAACACTTATTTAGGGTTTACAGAGTTATAAATCAGTTCAAACAAAAAGTTATGAGTACGACGTTAGAGAACGCTACGAAAACATTCTTTGTTTAAAAAAAAATCATCAAGCATAACATCATTTTTATATATAAGTTGATATGTTGAGTTATAGTTGACCTAAATAACATAATATTATATTGTTATTGAAAACATGGCTGAGTTAAGAACAAGAATATTGTTTCAGAGAAGTTTCTCAACAATGAAAAAGAACACCGTAAAGTGAACTATCAAACTAAAAGAAAATAAAACGTAACAGAAGTTGACAAGTTAAATACGTTTCATAATAGGTTCGTTAAAAACCTTAGGACTCACGCAAATACGATACCATTAAAACAAAGCAAAAGAACATTGAACTTAAACAGCGTACTTTAGTCCGGCACATTTCCTTAGTGGTTGACACGTCTGCTACTGAACTAAAGATTCCTTTTTCAATTCTCGGTTTGGCCGGAAGAATGTAACAATAGGACCCACATATTACTACCCGCTCAAACGTATATGATAAAATTAAGCTGATATGATAAACTCCGTTTAGATTATGTATCAAAGAATGTTATAAAACAATGTTATTTTGTAATTTGTCACATTTGAATGTTGTAAAACATTTATAAACGACTCAAAACTGTCTAACAAATTATAATACGTTTTATCAGGTCTGTATCATGACGTTTAAAGGGGATGTTCTTGAGGCTGCGGTTTGTGTTAATTGCTGTGCATAAAAACAAGGGCCAAACAATAGTTTTGGGTTCAACCGTCTTTACTCGGGAAAGCTAAATACCGTGCGAGTGTTCTTTAGAACGATCTTCAATGCGATAACTGATAACCAACGGTCTGATGGCTGAGAAACTCAGAACTGATGGCAGTTTTATGAACTTGGTTCGAATGACAAGCCAGGACTTTTTGAATAGGTACCTAATTTATTTGATTGGTCATCGAGAGGAAAAACACCTCTTTTAGGAATGCTATTCCATTGAAAGAATTTAAAGAACAGTTTATCCAACTTGTTATATACTGTAATGTAAACAGTCCTGTAACAAGTGCAACATATACAAAATAATAGTTACATATTATTTCTTTGAGCTTTACTGACACAGGAAGGAAAAGTATAATTTTTTATAAAACACGAAAAATGTTATAAAACATTTTAAAACTTGTTACATAGTGTAGAATAGACATAAAGGGATAAGTAAGAGTGAATTAAGAGGAAGTGTACCAGCATTTGAATGGAAGGAAAATGGAAAACTAATTAAGGGAAAAAAACAGCCTCAGTACACCTTACCACGATTCGAACCCTGATTACCCTGACATTGGAATTCCATTCTATATCAAGAGTGACGCCTTAGACCAATCTTTCTAAAAGTGTGGTCCACGATGGCCTTTTAATTGGTCTACAGGAAACCAGTAAGTTTCGTAGTAAAAAAAGAGTTGAACACATAAACTCCGTGGTGTCATCTCGCAATAGAGCTACACCAATCGAACGGCCGCCATCTGCTGCCGAAAATAGCGCCAACTTCTGCGTATATAAGGTGTCGTGAGGTCAGCACAACGCGCCCCCGGCCGTTAATCTCAATTTTTTAAACCGGAGTTGCTACTTATTTATTCAAGTATCTCCTCGTTTGTCCTCACGAGGCTGAGTTTACCTCCAGACCCACTACTTTATAGAACAATCTGGAAGTGCCTTGGATCCAACCCAGGACCTCTGGATCTAAAGTCAGGAACACAGTCAACAAATCTGAACAATTATTTACCAAAACTTATGACATTATGAAAATTGACACTTAGACATGAGAATCGAACACGGGACCCTTGGCTTAGTACGCCAATGCTCTAACCACTGAGCTATCCAGGAATCGTTCTGTGCCCAGGGTCATTCTTTACTCATCATCGGCATACTAAACCAAAGGTTCCGGGATAGATTCCATTGCCCAGATGTCATTTTTTAATTTTCAGAATATGATACCTGGATGCGAGTAAATCCTCACTAAAAGCAAATATAATAGCTTTGGCTATTTGATTCTTTAAAATTATGAAGCTTAGGATGTTAAAATATAAACAAAATAACATTTACTTACTAGGCCTAGTTGATTGTGGTTCTAATTTTTTTTTCATATGTATGTTTTTTTCAGCCATAGCTTTTTAATAACCCTCAATTTCCAGGGCCCTGGAGTGCGTGTAACTTGGTTTGGTGGTCTTCCACCACTAGCCCTTAGATCATTCGAACACCGAAGCAGGCGTGTTCTAGAAGTAGGTTAGTTTGTAAGTTATTTGTATATGTTTTCCACTCTTCCCTCCGCGAAAATGCGGGTACACTTCATGTAAATATAGTCATCCTACTGCCTAAAACCATTAGCGTAATTAGTACATAGGCGTTTAAGCCGAGCGGGTAGTAAAACGTGGTGCTAAAACCAATAAAATATAAGTTGATCTATTCCTGATGAAGAATTATTTAGACGCCCTCTAAGCAGGAATAAAAATAATAACAAAGTTAATATTTTTCAACGTAGTAGGCTACTGAGATCTATTTTTGAATTCGTTAAAACACTTTATGTAAATGTTTTTATGGAAAGTTGGCACACAAGCGAAGGCTAACTCGTAGACTTACACAACTGCATGAAATTACTTGTTTATTAGCCAAAGAGGAGGGAAATTTGCGGTCGTATGATCATAAATACGTTGATGATGAAAAAGAAAAGCCTTTAAGTTTACGATGATCGTTGCAAAAAAACAAACAAAAAAAAAACATGCGCCGACACGTTTCAATATCGTCATAGATCTATTGACCTTCCAAACTAATTGTAAAGGTTGTAATATATTATACATTGATCTGGTTGTAATCTACGATCTGTCTGATTATATTATATATCACAAATGTGTTTTTTATTGTTCCTCGTGACGCCTGGTGCAATCAAAACACGCTGTGTGGTTATTGGGCAATTACTTTTTTTTTAAATAAGCTATTTTTCAAACTAATCGACAAAATTGAACCGCACGAATCGTTTCGTATACTCCTACCGACAATTTTTTACATTTCTTTTATTTAACGAGCGCTTTATGAACCGATTGACTATATCAGCACACGACTCATAAACCTCTTTTTATTTATAAAAGACACAATACCCAGTCCCACGGCCATTAATTCATCACTATAAAAAGGTAAAACCCAATTTAGCTACTGATACACATTTTTCGGACATGATGGGGATCGAATCCATAGCTCAGAAAAAAAGATACGCTAACAGGTGATGGAATCTTCCGGTAAATCTTTAGGTAGAGTTTCCGGTAAAACCAGCTACCATAGAATCTGAAGGGAAGGGTTATTTCTATAAGAAAAATATAATAATAACAAAATAAATAATATATTACTCAACAAATTACAAAATATTTAATTATTTTTAATACTTTTTTTACTTTTAATTGTTTTTGTATAAAATTGAGATTTTTTACAGCTATAGATAAATTTGATCACAGTATTTCGAACATTTTATTAATGATATGATTACCTCTAAATATAGTCTTCCCAAAACTGAGCTGCTTTTTGGGGCCCTCGGGACCCTATAGCTGCCACTGGTAATGGAGACTGTTGTGTTAATGGTGGAGCGGGTTTAGGGGGTAAGGTATCACTCCGCCAGTTTATTGTGTGCATGGCAGAGCTATAGTCCAATATTCATAGGAAAAGCCTTCCTTGTCTGGCAAGATGGAAATCTTACTAGATCTACTTGCACGTATCCATACGTCAAGTCACGTGGTCTACAGCTGTCACTTTTGATATTATGTATATATTACCAATGCATATAAAATATAATAAAATTTTTGTTGTCAAATGGTCGTGTCACTCTTGCAATATACAGTCCTGCCGATGAGGTGGAAAACAGGGCTCGAATCCCGATTAGGTAGTACTGAGCGAGGCTTTTCTTAAATTGTTTTCCACTATCGCTCCACACAAATGCGGATACACTTTTTATAAAATTTCACCTTTCTCATCCATAAAACATCAGGGTAATTAGTTCCTTTTGCGTATAATCCGAATGGGTAGTAATACGCGGTGTTAAAAATCACTAATAGTATAGTCAAATGTAATCAATTTTAGTAAAAATGAAATATTTTTGAATTTTTAAAAGGCTTTTCTTATTAAAATTGAAGACAACCCACCCACACGTTCCATTTTTATTTATATTACTTAAGAGCGTTCATCATAGCAGGCCCAACTCAGCTCCCGGCTCGTGCGAGGTTTGGGAGTAAAAGGGAAAAGAAAACACCTACGATATGTCAGAATGTGTGCAGTGCCTTCATATTTGAATGATTACTCGACATTTTCCGCGGTGACGATGAGAGACAAAGAGATATAGTTTCTTGTTAATAACTACAGTATGTCCCTGTTATGACAGAATTAAGATTTGTGCCCAATGGTTACCTGTGTAGACATTCTAAAATGATCAAAAAACGGCCTTTTCAATGCAGTTTTTATCCAAAATCATTTAATATTTCAACAATGTTCAGTATTAGGAACTTATATTAACTCTTTATCTCCATTAATGATGGTTTGAAATGATCCACGTGCAATAGTGTTGGTGTAAATTTACTAGTTCTAGCTGACTGTATCACAGAGTTGATGGCATGTAATGCACGCTCTTGACTGTATCACAGAGTTGATGGACATATGATACACGCTCTTGACTGTATCACAGAGTTGATGGGCATGTGATGCACGCTCTTGACTGTATCACAGAGTATGATGGCTTGTGATGCACGCGCTTGACTGTATCACAGAGTTGATGGCATATGATGCATGCTCTTGGCTGTATCACAGAGTTGATGGCTTGTGATGCACGCTCTTGACTGTATCACAGAGTTGATTGGCATGTGATGCACGCTCTTGACTGTATCACAGAGTTGATGGCATGTAATGCACGCTCTTGACTGTATCACAGAGTTGATGGCTTGTGATGCACGCTCTTGACTGTATTACAGAGTTGATGGCATGTAATGCACGCTCTTGACTGTATCACAGAGTTGATGGCATGTAATGCACGCTCTTGACTGTATCACAGAGTTGATGGCATGTAATGCACGCTCTTGACTGTATCACAGAGTTGATAGCTTGTGATGTACGCCATTCGACAAGCAAAGGCTCTCTGAAAATGAGGAAGATCTTGTGAGGCTATAATGTTTTGGTAGTGATTGTAACATANGGGGGGGCAAGTACCTTTAAAAGAAATTACCGTTTCTCTTCCCTTCATTTACCAAGAAGACATAAAATGTTAGAATTTTAAAATGTCTCTTTCTATTTTTTAGCACCGTAATGTTTAAAGTTTGAGACTCCAGTTCACAAAAATAAATACATGCTTTAATCTTTAAAATCATGAATGCCATTGGTTTTGTTTTATTGGTTTTATATGCGTTTCTTTTTAGCGTTTAACTTAGCCATGTTAAATAAACACGATAAATAAACATAATCCTTAGAAAAGTTATATGTTAGAAAAACTGCAGTTCTCATAAGCCATAAATGTGAATATCTTATAATATTATGTTTTCATCACTGTTTCATTGTTCATCTACTTTTAATATTTGATTTAAAGCTGGCAAGACATGTGAGACTCATATATTTATAAAGGAAATTGTAATATTCAGATAAAAAATAAGTAAAAATCAAGCACAAATGTATACAATTTTCTCAATCTCCAAATTACCATCGGAAGTAAAATAAATAAGAGAAGAGAAAAATATTGGAAAAGATAAAGGCGATCAATGCCACTCCCTCTGCTCTTTCCAGCTTGGGGCTTAATTGGCTGAATCATTTAGATTAGTAATCCGAACCTGTTTATGGCGTGCGGACATTATGTGTTCTGCTACTCGGTGTTTCTCTACAATAGGTATAGTCAAAACAAGAGATTTCATGTAATAGACATTCCATTTATCATTTTGAAATGATCAATTCGGCCCCATTAATAAAATTAACGAGTAGAGTAATACTAAAATATATATATATATTTCTTACTAACCACATTGTGTATTACAAAATGAGATAAAAAAATATCGGGGTATAAAAATAACAGTATTTATATATAATTAAAAAGAAGTAATTTTACCACTTTAAAACTGCTTATATGTACTTTGAAAATGATTTTATATAACATAATATAAGTATTTCACTGCGTACACCTAGTGTGAATGTCTAGTTACACTAAATATCAGCCCCATACATTAATAATTTTACCTTAATATTGGTACGGGAAAAGCATAAAATAGAAAGTTTGACCCCTGAACTGTAATGATTTGAAATCAATGAATAACTATTTATAGTTTATAATTATACACTTGTTAAAAATGGTGAAATAAAATTTTGACATGTAGGCTTAATACCTAGTATCAGAAAGCAGCAAACCACTCTAATCTAAAGTCCAAGTCGCTGATTACCCGGTCAAGTTAAGTGACTAGAAGTTCATCCCTTATAAAAAAAACTGTTTGAGGTATTTAAAAAAAGTATGATAAAAAAATAATACAAATATTGATCATACAACGTTTTTAAACTATTAGCCCCCTCCTTAAGTATAAGGTAAATTACTTTTCGTGACAGTCAAAGTGGTACCTTCTTCACAAGTCGGGTCTAAAAGGTTCGCTCGTTAATTTAACCCGTTACCAAACGGCCTACTATCAGGGCCGAATAGTTTCGCAATGTAAACATGTCCGTGAGTCATTTCGCATTTATGACGATGATAAGAAACGGAAGGTATTAGCGAGAGAGAAAGAGGAAAACAGTGTTCACAAAATAAGTCTCACCACATCACTTTTAGATGTTTCAGAGATATTTCGATTGGCTCGAGGTCCTCACCTATGTGGCTGAGATATTGCCGATCAGATGTTGCGCTTAGGTTAAATATTAACTAAACCTTCAGTGCACGAGTTTGTTGTTTACTGAAATTAACACTAAGCTATTTTCTATGACCCCTATACATATATAGACTTGTAAACATAGTTTAAAAGTTGACATTTTCCCTATGAAAAGTACACAAATCCACATATTTCTGTTGATCATTGAGAGCTAAGTGCCCGGGAAACGAAAGGTAACTGAATAGAATGATGGCATTTAATCAGAAGGGTGGGAGGTTCAACACAAACTGCACTGTAATTTGTATTTTCCTCTTCCCCTGTTTGTTCTCCCACTGATGCACAGCTCCACCCAGGAACGCTATAAACCCACTTGGTTTCTGGCGTTTAATAATTTCTGCTCGGCTATTTTAGTGAATTAACTGCTCCGGTATGACTCAAACCAAGTGATTTATTTGACCACCTTATTAAAGACTTATCTTGAGCTTCTCCTATACACGCAATACGGTGCAATATACCTCTGGGGGTAAATGAATGAAATAATTCGTAGTGGATTTGTGGTATGAGGCTTTCTAGTTCTTATACGAATGGTCAAACTGGCTGTGACCTTGGGAAATCGCTATCTGGAACGGAGGTTTTTAACCCTTTTACCATTACAGACCCCAATGGATTGCCCAATATGTCCCCATACCCCTTCTCTAGACGGTTGAAATCAACATCATCATCATCGTCACCAATCCTATTAAGTACCAGTCTGACTTCAAAAGATCTCAATAGCTTGGTTTTACTTAATTTACGTGTGTATATATATATATATATATATTCTTTTAAATCAAAAAGTGACACCTAAACACGGGATTCAACCCAGGATTTTTTGCTTAGTACACCATTGTTCTAACCACTAAATTCTCCAGGAGTTGTCCCGTACCCATTCCTCAGTCATATTTTAAGGCAGAGTCTGTGCTAGACGTGTGAAGATCGTCAGCTACAAAAGTGTGATCAATTAAGATAATACCCGCCTCGGTGGCATAGTTGGCTGATGCACTAGTTTCGTGTTGAGCTAGACTGCCGAGGACGGGGAGATCGAGGTTCAAATATCAATCATGTGAACTGGGAGTGGTTTTACCTAAATGTTTTTACACTTTCCCTCCACGTCAATGCGGGTTCACTTCCTCTAAATCAACCTTCCCAATTCCTAATCCATTAGCGTAATTAGTACTTAAGCATATAACCCGAATGGTTAGTAAAACACGGTGCTAATTAAATAAATAAAAAACAAATTAAGATCACAAGCTATCAGGTAACGCTGCCATCTTCAGCTCGATATTTGGCTTTTTGCTGCCAACAGTACAATGACAACTGTACGAATCCGTATATCATGATGGGGTAAATAGGTAAGCTATTATATTATTTTGTTAGTTACGTTTGTAGCAACAGAGCTAGAAACAGAACAGCTTAAAGAAAATCACAAATACTTTATCATATTTAATTATAAAAAATGGCAAATCACAAATAGACAAATTATACCTAGATTTTCATAGAAAGTCCGTTATATGACAGGTTTAAAAGATAAAAGATCTACTTTCTCGTAGTCACGCATCAAGCCGTGTGATCTGCAGCTTTCATTTTTAATGGATATTATAATTAAATACATGTAAAATAACAATAATAATATAGTAAAATGTCTGTAAAATATGTGTTTGTATTTACTAAAACGTCTTCCTATGAAAATCAGAGATTGAGCCCCTTACCTTTAGTATTTGGTTCCTATACCCTAAAGAGGTATGGATACGCCCGGTTAAGAACCCCTGATCTAGAATTGGGGGGTGTTAAACCTGCACTTTATAAAACCAATGATTTTTTTATCAGTCCGCGACTTACAAATTGACGTAACCCTGAAGTAAACTTGTCAAACTCGTTTGATCATATGGTCCGCATTAAAACTAATGAAGGGGGCCACATTAAAATAATCCGTATTGTCGTTATCTTAAGTAAAATTGCATTAAACTTAATATCTTATTTTTATCAAAAAAATAAAGCAGGTCCCTCGCGTACATTAATAAAATTAACTCCATATTTTTCACCAAAATTTTGGACTTTTTTATTTGCAACAGTGGTGGGCTTTAAATCTTATGCCAAAGTAATTTTTTATAATTGTTTACAAATGTTTGTCCGCAAACCGAGATCTCTCGGGTGATTGGTTTCATTTCATGTGAGAAAACAACCGCTGTTAGTTAACACACGTGTCTGCTGCCAAACGTTCCACGTATTGGGTGAGCAAATTCAACAGTTTTTGTAGATTAATTCATGTCGAAGAAAGGGTACAGATTTGGTTCACGAACCTCACCTGTCATAATTCTACCAACTATGACAAATTCCAAAATACTTTATTCCAAAATGTTGTATTTTTTCTGATGTTTATAAAAATAAGAATAAGGACGCATTACATAATGGTCCACCATAAAGTCTTCGGGCCGTACATAATCATGGATCGGGCCACAAGGTGGGCCTCGTTATTCTATAGAGCGTTTTTTCCCTTACACTGTACTCGTACCACGTATTTTAAATATCATGATAAAGTGTACGCAGGTTTTTCTATATCTATGGCATTTTTGTCAGCAAAATATTTTGATGGAACATATTGTTTAATAAAATGTAACGTACGTATGGCTGAGTTTAGAAAGCAGTGGTTCCCAACCTTTTCAAGATCGCAGCCCCTCTGAAGCCGTTGATAGCTCACCCCCACCCCCACTATCCTTTACTCACCCCCAGAACGAGAGGAGAAATTAAAAACCTATGCACGTATTTCTAGTATTCTACATAATCCAGTTCATATTAATAAAATAAACAACAATTAAATATCAAATTATTACTAATAATTAGTGGTTTCTAGGAGTAGGCCTATATAAAATGATATTTAATATGAATTAAACCCTCACCTAGTTTGATGGTTGATGCTGTTTTATGGCTGTCAGTTTTTGACTGTCAGGATTAACGTCAATCCTAGGTCTGGTTCTATAATAGGTTTGTTTATATATTTATCATTAATATGCCTTGGCAGCATGGTATCATACATGTTCCTTTACCCGGCCCATGGGTCACCAGAGAGCGAGAGCTGTGGTTCTGAGTCAACATGGGTAAAACTTAACAGATTCTTCCACGTAGCGGGGGTAAGAAACCTCAAACCACGGGCGTGGCAGCATGGAGTGTTAGCTTGACCGTGGTGTTGCGGTGTTGTCAAGAAAAGGGAAAACTATCACACTATTTTTTTCCCCTTGAAAACCTCTTTTGTCATGGAAACAAAACCAATGATTGCTCTTCATAGGATAAAACATTCCAGAGGAAACGGGAGACAAAACTGCACACGTGTAAGAGACCCAGGAGACAGCATAAATTACCAACTAGACTACATTCTTGTCAAACAGCGGTTTAGGAATGGAGTGAAGCATATTAAGACATTGGCAGGAGCTGACATCGATTCGATCCACAACCTGATGGTGGCGTACATTGAAACAAGACTGAAGATAATTCAGAAATACAATGTTGAAAAAGTGAAGAGGACTGCACGAAAGAAATGCTTCCGAAAATAGAAGAAAGAAGGAAATGTAAAAACGGCAACAAAGAATAATATATGAAGCCAGTCAACGAGTTAAGGAGACAAAATTCAAAACGAGGAAATACTATATAAATAAGATATGCGATGAGATTATCGAACTACAAGAAAAAGAAAGTTTGATCTCATGTACGAGAAAGAAAAGGAACTGGGAGAGGAGGAAAAAAAATGTGCAAACAATAGAAATAGAAGAACCCAAAGGTCAGATAGTGATGGATCATTAAAAAAAAGTCTTCAGATTTAGGAGGGGTACATAGAAAAACTGTTTGACAAGGAAAATCGACCAAGGAGCCTGAAGATTTAAGCAAAAGACAAGGTAGAGGTAGAAGAAAAATTACTCAGTATTTTAAAGAGAGAATTGGAGAGAGATATACAGGACATGCGAAGAAAGAAATCTGTTGGAGATGACGTCATTTACCAGCTAACCTGCTGAAGGAACTAGGGAACAACGGTTTAATGGCTTAAACCAAAATTATAAATAAGCTCTAAGAAATAGGAGAATGACACAAGGACTTTCTAGGTGTAACGTAAGAAAAAGAAACAAGCCAAGAAAAGCAGTGACCCCATGACCATCAACCTCATTCTTCTTGTGGGGAAGATCGTGAAAAGAATATTCAACAGGTGACTGGAACATAAAATGGAAAGTGTAATGAAAGAGGACAAATTTGTAAAGGAAAAGGAACAGGAACCAAATACGCCATCGGTATGCTCAGAATAATTTCATAGAGAGTGCTGGAAGTCAAGAAAGAAGTCCACATTGGTTTCATCGCCTGGCATAAGGCATTTGAAAGAGTGAAGTGGTGGAAACTGATGAATATACTCAATTATTATTATTATTATTATTATTATTATTATTATTATTATTATTATTACCGCTTCTTAATACCCGTTTGGGTTGTACGAACTCACGCTAATGTGTAATAGTAGGGTGATTGTGAGATTAAATGGAGGGCCTACAGTTTAACGTGGAATGCGAACCACGGTGGAGGCCTGACATTCCACACATTCACAAGTTGTGAATAATAAAGGTCTTGTAAGAGATGAAGGAAGGGTTTGGCAATCAGATAAATCTGTACTGGGACAGAGGATTGAACCCCGGACCCCCAGCACAGAAGTCCGATACCTAAAATACTCAAGAATATCTACATCAACTAGAGGGACAGAAGACTGATTGCAAACCTGTATTTGGGATAGCAGGATAAGGTAAGGCTGAATGATGGAGAGACCAACAGCGTAGAGATAGGAAGAAGAATGAGGTAGGGATTCTGTTTGTCACCCAGTTTATTCAACTTATATGGAGAGTGGCCAGTCAGGAAATCCCTGGAGGCAAGTGGCAATTTCAGGTTAGGGGGATGTGTCATCAACTCAGTAAGATACGCAGATGATCTAGTATTGCTAGCCAAAAATTAAAAAGAATGGCCGGAAGTGATGGACCAGCTGGTGAAGACAGGGATAAGATATGATATGGAGATCAATATTAATAAGCCAAAAGTGATGGGAATTTCAAAAAATAAAGAGCCACTAAAAATCAAAATTAGAAACCAGGAGTTGGAAAGCATTGACCAATTCAAGTGCCTGGGAAGTCTATTGACAAAGGATGCCTACTACACCTAAGAAATTAAGTCGAGGATCTCCATGGCCAACGACACTTTTAACAAGGAGAGGTTACTGCTGACCAGAACGTTTAGTTTGGAACTGAGGAAGAAACTGATGAAATGTTACATTTGGAGCATCGCGCTGTATAGAGCAGAAACTTGGACTCTTAGGAAGAGTGAAAAGAAATACTTGGAGAGCTTTGAAATGTGATGCTGGAGAAGACTTGAGAAAGTCAGGTTGACAAACGAAGAAGTCCTAAGAAGAGGGGGTAAGAAGAGATCCATTTTAGATGTGATTCCTCAATACAAAGTAAACTGGATCAGACACATCCCTAGGAGGAACTATCTTCTGGATGACATCATAGAAGGAAAGGTTAAGTGAAAGAGGAGCTTAGGAAGAAGGAAGATTCAAATATTGGATGACTTGAAGGAAAAAAGAAGAATTTGGCAGCCGAAGGAGGAGGCAGAGGACGGGGCGCATTGGCGGTCTAAGCTCACTGACAAATGAAATGGACCTATTGTAAGGCAGAACACACAATAATAATAATAATAATAATAATAATGATAATAATAACAATAATAATGCACAAGAGCGGAAAACGTTGTCTCGCACATATAACTGGTAGCAAATGGCATAAAGTACTTTATTGCCCTTTTTGGAAATATTTGTGTACATTAAGGGTACATGAAACCAAACTCACAATGAGTATTGAAGGAAAAAGCATGTTCAATGTCGGATCACGAGACTAAAGTAATTGGTTATCTTCTATAGATGGTTCGCAAACCAGTAGAGGACTTCGTGGACCCCAGTTTGGGAACCTTTGTTATAAAACATTTTAATTTAACCTAACTAAACAAATTAACCACGATGCGCTTATTCAATTAAAAATAGTAAATTTATCCCAACATTATTGCACGTGGATCATTTCTGATTAAACATGAATAGAGATAAATAGTTAATAGAAGTTCCTAATACTGAACATTGTTGAAATATTAAATGCTATTTGTATAAAAACTGCATTGAAACGACCGTTTTTTGACAATTCTAGAATGGCTTCACAGATAAGCACTGTGCACAAATCTTCATTCTGACATAACAGAGACATATTGTAGTTATTAACAAGAAACTTTGTCGCTTTGTCCCCCATCAGCACCGCATAAAATTTCGAGTAATCTTTCAAATACGAATATACTGCACAAGCTGAGTTGGGCCTGCTATGATGAACGCTCTTAATACCACTTCCCGACCAATATTTCAACAATCAGAAAATACAGCCTGTCATGCAAATGTACAAACGTAATGGAAGCAAGCTAATGCTTGTACAATATTAATTACACAAGAATAGAGAGGTTTGGGGATTGAAACTATATTTTAGGTGACTAATAAAGCCGCATCGAATAGCCTATAATATAATTAAATTTGAAAAATGGTCCAGTGGTAGAATTTTGATGCACTAAGTCAAAGGTAATGGGTTCGATTCCCATCTCCAGGTTTAATTTTTGAATTTACTAAAAAAAATATGACCCGACCTACTTCGGTGGTCGCATGGTCAGGGCGCCACTCTCTCAATAGACTTGGACTTCCCATGGCTGGGATATCGTGGTTCGAATCACGGTCAGGTGTAACAACGGTATTTTTATAAATTGTTTTCTACTCTCTATCTATGCAAATGTTGGTACACATCCTAGAAATTCTAATTTCTTCATCTTTAATACACTAGCGTAATTATTAGACCTATATAAGTGTATATAAATCTAACAAGTAGTAAGACGTGGTAGATTTAAATAAAGTGAACCCACATTTGCATGAAGGGTGGGTGTAAAGCCATTTGTATAGAAACCAACATCCATGGTATACCAAATCCGGTATTCGAACCCTGATCTCCCCGCCACTAAACCTTTTGTTCTGCTAAAGAACCTTTTGATAGTAGCAGAGCTTATTTCTCTCTCTACTCTTGCAGGAAACAAGTGGTATTTTTTTTATCAAAAAATAGTTGCGTAACGCCTCTAGCGTGTGTGTGTGTGTGTGTGTATATGTGTAAGTTTGCATTCGTTCAAAGTAGAATGTAATAATTACCTTTTAATTATTATATGTACAACCTTTTTCTCGGAAACTTTTTTTCTTTCAAATTAAGGAATTTACTAATTTGTATAGCAACATCATATTGCTTGTTATATAAATTACCTAATTAATAATTGTTATACATCTCTTCTGGCTGTCTTTAATTGCGAAATTTAATTATCATATACATGTGTATTCGCAAGGTTGCTTGTGGCATAGAACTTAGAAAGTAACGTATTTTGTTTCTAAGAAGTGCTAGGGGTGTGTGGGGTGGAGGTTTTCGGTGTAATTCTAACAGCAATATTCTATCTAATATTTCACTCGAATTTTTAAACACTCTGACTGATATGCTGAAAACTAAGCAACAATGATTAAAAACCGAGAATTTATTTTTCCCCCCCACAAATAAGACCCCAATTTAACACTGGCCAATAGATAAGCCGCTAATTAATGTAGGTCTTCACCACCAGGTTAAAAATGATTTAAGGTAAGTGTAATTAAAGGCGACCGCTTGTCGGAGCGTTGAGACGTTGCAGGCGTCCAGAAATCCTACGTTATTTAACAAGTGGTTTGCTATTACGAAATAATGTTCACATAAAAATGAAGGTGAAAGGTAATCAACAATACCCTATGGGATAAAACCCGACATTTTTGGTTCTATAGTTATTTAAAAATAAATCACGAATGAATGAACTTAGTTCATTTTCAAAGAAGTTTCACTCAGAATGTTGCAATTCTAAGATCAAAGTAATTGGTTAAAAACATAGATCTAGCCAAGTGAAAATTTAAGGAGGTACAGGGGGCAAAAATATTTGATTTTTTTAAACCAATGGAAATGGTGGCTGAGGGCTGTGGTGGCGACAATTCAGGTTGTGAGACCAATGATATTTTTATTGCGCATCTTATTGCTAGGTTGTTAGAGAGTAAGGGTGGGCAGTGGGCAGTGAGTAGTGGGCACTGGGCAAGGCAATTGGCAAGAAGGACGCCTGTTTAGTAAACATATGCCTACCAGCGCATGCAAATGTTTCCCCATTCAATATATCTGTGCCCCCACACCCTTGATCACAATTTCTAAATTCGGGCTTGGATCTAGCCTTCATCAAACAAATAAAGTCATTTGGTAACAGGGTCACAACAGAACATTCTGAGATAGTGTAGGATTGTTTAGTGGTTTGGAAACTTCAAAACTGATATTACCATAAGAAACACATCAGTGTGAGGGTCACAACAGAACGATCGAAGATAATTTAGGATTGTTTTAGTGGTTTTAATGCTCCAGAACTGGCATTACCTTAAGAAATACAGCAGTGTGAGGGATGAAGTTATCTTCCTTCAAATAGGTGACACCCTAAAAGGGACTTCTCTCGGATGGTAGTTAATAAAACTCTAACAACAATGGGTCAGGAGTTTATTCAGGTGTTAGTCGTACTAGCCGCGGTACTGGCCCTGCATTGGCGATATTTCAGATACAGTGGTGATGTGACCGGGGGAGTATCGTCAACTCCTGGAAGAAATTTGCACCTCTGGAATAATTTTGCCTCTCCCCTGTCCCTAATATGCTATACTTTTATTTCACTCCTATTTGATATTCTCGGATATAAAGCTGAGAAATAGCTTGGAATCAAACTCCAAATAGTTTCTAAAGACATTACATATTTTTTTAAATTGTTGAAGGAGGACCACTATCAATAGCGTTTAGGGGCATCCAGTTTTCAAATTTGGGAATGGGGGGGCGGGGGGGGGGTTAATTTCCCTCACCCTTCATCCATTCCCCCGAGTAAATATAACTTTTCTCCACTACTGGGAATGTGTACTCTACGATATACATAGGAGCCCCACAGTCTGGTGAGAATCGTTATCTCAGAGAACCCGAGCAAAATCCGATAAGATACTATCCTCTGTGTTATCTTTCCCCACTCGTGTATTTAGCGTTTTTTATTGGATTTTGCAGAATATCGTGATAAGCTTGATTGATTGAATTATAGATATCTCGTAAGCTATTTTAAATCAATTATATTAGCATATAATTGTATTTAATACATAGTTTGATATGTGTTTTAAAGGCAATCCAAGGAATAGTGGTGAGGAGGAAAATTTGGAGGAAATGCACCCACACTGGTCACAAAAGATAAGATTTATTTTTAGCACCGTTTGGTCATGCGTACAAGTTTACAAGCTATGCGAATACGTTAAGGACGAGGAAGTTTGAATTTAGAATTGGATGCAGAGTGGAAAACCATTTAAAGGAAAACTCCACCCTCAGTACACCCAACTGGGACTCAAGCCTTGATCTCCAAGTCAATTGAAAAATTTGCATGTGAAAAATCACCCCTGTTGCACCCGAACAAATTCGAACCCATAACTTCCCCGCCACCAGTGACCAAGAGTAATGAGATTATGACGCCTTGGACGGTTCAGCCACTGTTGGGGAAATAAGCATATTCTACATACTAATATGATTATAATGTATTAGGTCTATTAAGTACTATATTAACACAATAGATCACAACAAATCCCTTGTTACAGGCAGAATATGTGACAGGCCTAAACCTCCATAACTCCATCGGGAATCGAAGCTGGGACGTTTCTATCAGAAGGCAGACACGCTACCGAATGTACTAAGTTGTCAGACACAACCATACACTGACTGTGGTTTTTTTAGGACATTCAAGGTCATCCACAGCCCATTTTTAATATAAAGAATCTTATCCGACAGCTAGAAATGCTACTAGATCTACATTCACGTGTTCACACATCAAGTCACGTGATCTGCAGCTGTCACTTGTGATAAATATTATCAATAGCTATAAAATAATAATAACGATATAATAGCATGTTATCAATGTTGACCGCAAATTATGTATGTATATATTTTCTAAAGGTGTATTTCCTACTAGAATCGTGTTATATACGATGATCTACAGGTTTAGAGGCATGGCTAGAGAGCCTAATAATTTAGTCCGAGACTGAGGTTCAGATTAGGGATGTGAAAAATTATCGATACTTTACTGATACCGATATTTTCCTTTCGATACCAGTGGTTTTTTTACTCGATACTTATTTTACAATACTTTTACTGATATTAGTACTCACATTCCGGTATCGGATCGGTATCGAAAGAAACAACATTTTCTGTTATCTTCACTCATGATAGGATTAAATGTTTACTAGGGTGGACTGTGGAGGAAGAACAAATACCATTGCGAGTGGCGACCAGTCTACCACCCCTTCCTTTATCAATGAGCACGGTAATCACAACCTGAGCAAAAGAAGCTCTTGTATAGCTCAATGAATTCACTCAACTCAAGGGTGCCGCAAGCAGACGAAGCGTTGTTTAAGCAAATGAAGCAGGTTAGGGCGTCCATTCTCCTATTGTTTGTCAATAGTTAATAAAGATATCATGATAGTACATAACGACGAATGTAGTTAAAAAATGGCACCTCCCACAAATTAATTATTGAAGTTTTTTTTAAGACTTTAGATAGCGAAAAAGTATGTTGTAAAATTTGTTTTAAAGTATTAAAAACCATTATACTTTTCAATGTTTAAATAAATGTGGAAATACAATTATGATGTGAAAGTTGAAATTATTGTTACTAGATAAAAAAACATTTTTCCATATTAAAATTTCGATACCGATACTTAATGACAAAGATACTTTTCTTTCGATTCTATTACGGTATCAATATTTTTCCTCCAATACTTTTAATTAGTACAGTATCGACCCTTTTCTTTCAATACCACATTCCTAGTTCAGACCCCAAACTTTCGCAATCACTGATGCATTTTCTCACCCACGCCTTATACCCCTTACTGTGTTTCAGAAAGTGCGCGTCATGAAAACTGATAAACGCGGCTTATTAGAGAGCAAAGAAAAAAAGCTGCGCATTATTATTATTTTTATCGCCCCATTATCGCGAAAATATAGTTCCTTGTGAGTGACGAACTATATGTCCAACTTTCTGAGAAGTCCTCGCCATTTATCACCGACCCATGTGAGGAGACTTCCTGTGAACAGGAAGTGAATGGCATCACTACGTCCTGGTTTGTTTGTTTGTTTATCGCGGCGAGATTCCAGCCACCCAATGCAATCAACCCTTGTGATCTTCTCAATAAAAAGGGCCACCCAGGTAGACACTGATTTTGATGACTTGATGTATGAATTTACAGTAGGTCCCCCGTATTCGCTGATTCATTATCTGTGGTTTCGATTATCCACGGTTTACCACTGAATTATTTTATTTACTTTTAATTAAATAAAACAAATTAGTTTAATAGTCACAATGCCTACACAATCATCCCACTTCTTCTCCTCATTGTGCTATCATATCATCATCATTCATCATCATTGACATCAGTGATCGTCTCAGCAGGAAGAATGGATAGTAGTAGTACACTGTAACGTACAATGTATACATTATTATTATTATGTACTTTATTTAAGGTTTGTAATGTCTTACTGTGAATAATCTATCAATTAAACTTTACCGTATTTATGTATGTTACATTATATATATAATAGTTCGCTATTATCCGTGGTTTCACGTAGCCATGGTAAATCTAGGAACGTGCTATCCGCGGATACGGGGGCCCTATTGTATATGTATATTTTTTTTTAACGTCGCGTCTTTCTAACCGTTCGGACTGTACGCCATGAATATGTGTTTTAGTAACATTAATAACTAATCACTAACTGTTCTTACCACCAAAATCATGCTATAGCTGAGATATTTCCAATCAGATGTTGCGATTAGGTTACATATTGACAAAAACCTTTTAACAGCACGTGAGTTTGTTGTTTACTGGGATGAGTACGAAACTATTTCCTAAGACCATACACATATTATGTAGATTTGTAAACATAGTTTTAAAACTGACATTTTCCACTCTGAAAAATACAATAATCCATCATTAAGAGCCAAATGCCAGGGAAATTATACCATTCGCCTTACCCCCTCCCTATTTCCCAAAAAACAACATTTACCTCGCATCAGGCATATTTTTAGCGGCAAATTAACGAACTGAAATTATAACCTTGTGCAAGGCTGTTGTTGCTATAGTGACTTCAACCACGCCTTCCCTTTCACCCCCTACAAAGAGCCTCATGGACGCCACTGATTTTACAATTCTTGGAGCAGAAAATTATTTAAAAAACTCTACCTGAATATTTCAGGGATCGCCTCCCATAGTTCATTGCATATGTGGCATATATGAACAAAGTTAGTTGCACATGTTACATAAGTAATGTGCGAAGTGAAGTAGAAGCAAAGCTTCAGTTCAAACATGAGAAGTAAACTCAAATATGAAGTCGGAGATGAGGGTTTGAAAACAAATATATTCGGTGCTTGTTTCCCGCCTTTTACAATCACCTATTCAGCCATTTTGAATAATCAAGCAAATATCCGAAGAAACTATGAACAACTTATGTGTCAAAAATGCACTTGTAAACATGCCATAGGTAATTTCAACAAGATAGAATATCGAGGACTAAAATGCACTTGTAAACATGCCATAAGGTAATTTCAACAAGATAGAATATCGAGGACTAAAATTGAATACGTCTGTTATAACTAAATGAATACAAGCAAGGAAGATGGCACACCTAGTAAGTAGGCTTTGTAAATTATATTCTTTTTGCTTTATACCAGCAACCGTCAGTTTATAGTGCGACGAATTATGCAGGTATTTTTTTAAACAATATTATGTTGGTTACGTTGAATAGAATATGCTATTTTCTTTTACTTAACTACCTGGTTTTTCTATGATCCCGTTTCATATGTAATTTTCATAAGATGATGTCATAAAACTGTTTAGTAGCTGTTTTATGAACCATTATTATATTGAAATATGTGATAATTAGTAAAATATTAAATAAAATATCTTCTTCAAATTATATCAAAGTTTTCTTCTCCCTTAGAAATATTTTGATGGTGCAAGTTTTATTGCCGGGGTCGAAGTCCAAGTGAAGCGAAAGCGATGTGACCTTCGATTTCTACATTTTGAAATTTCGCAAATCTCCTGTATACTGTATACTTAATCTTGATAAAGCTACAGTGGGAAGGAACTTTTATAGAATAAAAACAAACTTTCCTACGGTCAACATTGATAACATTTCACCACATTTGTATTATTTTACAGTTATTGATAATATTTATCAAAAGTGACAGCTGCAGATCACATGATTTGACGTACGATTACGTGAAAGTAGATCCAGTAACTTTTCTAGCTGTCAGCTAAGGCTGTTTACATGTTCATCAACTCTTGTATTTCTCTTTACTCTCTCTTTGTTCTTGTATCGTTGGAAATGGAGTATAGGAGAGAGTATAGGTAGATAATTTTCGTGCATTGCTGGTTGCCTTTCCGTGCGACATTTTCAAAAGGCCTTTTCGTGTTAACGAAATGACCTCTTTAATCCCCTTTTTATTTACCTCATTTACACAAAGCGGGGGAAAAAAAAGAATAAAAGTTTATCATCAGGAATTATGTTAAACTTTACCACCCTTTAATTAATCGTAAAAAAAGTTATGTGTGTATTTTTTTTAACGAGAATAGATGTAGGCCTATTAAAAAAAGATTAGAAGTTACCGAACATTTTGCTATCCAATTTCACATTAAAATGTTTTATAGGAAGGAAAGATAATGTATTTCCGTTTTTCTCGTTATATTCCGGGGAGATATGCAAATTGTTGCGCGCTCATGCATCGAGTGAATATATGGCGTTTGACTTGAGAAAATGATGTGACATTCACCTCTTGGAATGTGTTTACACTCACAACTCCCTAACCATCTGCTTATTAGATTACTTTTACTACTGCGTCCTACTACCTGTTCGGTTTATACGCCTATATACTAGTTACATTACTGTGCTAAGGATTAGAAAGGTTTCATTTAGAGTAATTGTACCAGCATTTGCGTGAAGTGAGAGGGGCAAACTATTTAACAAAAACTACACTCAATACATCCAACCATAATTGAACTCCGATATCTCCGTCTTCAGCAGTCGTCTATTGCGAGAGTAGCGCCTTAGACCGTACGACCACCGAAGCGGTTTTAGATGATTTGTTAGCGGCCACCTCGGTCAACCAGGAGGTATCAATCGCTGTCAGGCCTCACGGCTTAAAATACAATGGTCCATATAGTTTTAATGAAACCACATCAATGTTTATACAAACTTATATTCCCTTTCGCCCTTCACCTCCTACAACCACCCATAGCCATGTCAATATGAAAGAGGGGAAATAAAAACCACCAAACTTTTAATCTCAAGGTAACGAGAAAAGCTCGCTGCTGGGTCTCAAATATCTTAAAATGTTCTGTTGTGAGCTTATAAACAAATTACTGTATTTGTTGGAGGAAGGTTAAATCTAGAGCCCTTTTCATCGAAACTAGTCTCATCGCTCCTCAAATATGATTAAGTAGTTGTTTAAAATAAGCTGATGTTACATTTTCACACATTTGTTTTTATTAATAAAACTCATAATATAGGGCTGTTTAGGAAAAAGAGACCTTTTGAAATCTTTCGACTTTATTTAGGCTTGAATCATATTTTAAACTAAATATTGTGTTAGAGCTGAATGTCTGCAAGGCCATTTTTCACTTTCCCCTCCTCAACCCTTACCACCAACCCACTTCCCCTCTTCCCGACCACTCTTTTATTATTTTTTGGTACTGAATAAACAAATGCATGACTAAATATTTATACAGTTATCATAATGTAATCAACTCGTAATTACGTTGGAATTTCTCAACAAGATTAATTTATAAATTATTTCGCGTGAAGGATTAGGTAAACAATTTCAGTCTTTATGGTTTCAAATGAAAATTTAAAAGAAAGTTAACTCTATTTTCATTTTTTTTATTTTAAATAAACGGTAATAAATATAATTATCATCCACATTTTTATTTAAGTATTCTTGGAATGAGTGCTATTAAATTTGATTCATTTGGAATTACTTTCATTTAGTAAATATGTTAAATAACACTGGTGGCCACGAGGACAAAGGTCAGTCTCGTCTTACCAATGACGTGTTGTCGTCATTAGAATCACGACTGGGTGCATGAAGCATGGTTTAAAAAGTGTACTTTAGCTATTTTAAATAATTAGTATCGATTAAAAACAACGTTGATGTAACCTTAGGTTACTCTATGGGATTATGAGCTCAAAAGTTAATTGCCTCATTTACTAACGTACACTATTTATTCTTATCTTGAGCTGGTTCTATCCAGTCCACCTCATTCCTATCTTGAGCTAGTTATATACAGTCCCCCTCATTACACTCTATCCCTACCTTGAGCTAGATCTATCCAGTCCCCCTCAATTACACCCTATTCTTATCTTGAGCTAATTATATCCAGTCCACCTCATTACACCTACACCTATCTTAAGCTAGTTATATCCAATCTACCTCATTACAACCTACCTCTATCTTGAGCTAGCTCTATCCAGTCCCCCTCACTACACCCTATCCCTATCTTGAGCTAGTTCTATCCAGTACATCTCATTATAACCTACCCCTATCTTGAGTTAACTTTGTCCAATCCCTTCATTACACCCTATTCTTATCTTGAGCTAGTTCTATCCAGTCCACCTCATTACACCCTAGCTCTATCTTGAGCTAGTTCTATCCAGTCCACCTCATTACACCCTATCTCTATCTTGAGCTAGTTATATACAGTCCACCTCACTACACCCTATCTCTATCTTGAGCTGGTTCTATCCAGTCCACCTCATTACACCCTATCCCTATCTTGAGCTAGTTATATACAGTCCCAGCAGTGTGTAAGTACGCGATAGGATATGGACCCCAAAGTGCGGAGATCAATGGAGGGGAGTTAAGAGGGTGACTTATAACGATCCCTGTTCCTGAGAACTGGTAGTGCAAACTGTGGTGAAGTAAGTTACAATAAGTTGTGAGATGCTAACAAATTTACTGACCGAGTAATAGCATATTGTATTTCCCAACTGTAACTTACAGTTTCCTAATGTACACTTCTTAAATACTTTCTTATAGTTCATATAATAATCACGTTTCACTTAAGCTAGACCAAGAAGTTTCTAAAAACATTCGACACCAAATGGAAAAATGTTAATGAGCCTAAGTAGCTGAGGTATCATCAATCAGATGTTGCGGTTAAATATTGACAAAACCTTTAACCGTATACGAGTTTGTTGCTAGCCAGAATCAACACAAAACTATTTTACATGACTATACACATATATACTTGTTAACATAGTTTAAAAGTTGACATTTTTCTCTCTGAAAAGTACAAAAATCCACATATTTCTGTTGGTCACTAAGAGTTAAATGTCCGGGAAACGAAAGGTGACTCTTATAAGAGCTAGAATGGCTCTTTGTAGATATAATTATGTCATTTAATGCAACACATTGTATTGCCATTTGTATTTTCCTCTTCCCTGTTTGTTCTCATACTACCAGACAGTTCCACCCAGGAATATTTTAAAACACTAGGTGTCTCGTGTCTAGAATTTCTGACTGGCCTAAGACTATATCAGCACCTGAAAAAGTAGCCATTTACAGTTTACATTTTTTCAGTTCTCAGTATTTTAGCTCTTACTCATATGGTCTAATCTTTAATAATACTATATACGGGGGGATGCCCCCCAAACGCCCACTGGTTGCACCACTGAGAGTCAGACGACAGGGTGTGGTATTATAACGTGTGACATTGAAAAACTGTACTTGCTGCTACTAATAATTACACATGCGAACTACCGTGACGGTTTGTGCTGTCTCCAGCTATCAATTAATTACCCCCTCATTTCATTATCCACCATCCATGTTATATAAATGAGCTAATTGTTATTAAAATCATATATTTCTCAAGAAATAGCAATTGGTAATTACAAACCACACCACACATATAGTTTCTCCCCCTGTTGACCAATCAAATAAAAAGAACTGGCAATTAGTGGAACACCCGATGAATCAGCAATTCTCCCTCTCCTCAACAAGGCTTTGTGTATAGTCATGAGCAGGACATTCTTAGTTTATTTAACTAGCGACCGTATCGGTGGACATGCGAACTAAATGTTTCGGGCTCATCTATAGTCTGGTTTGCCTGAGACGGGAAGTGTTGGGGCTCAAATACCGGACATTTGTATTGAGTATGATTTTTAAATAAGCTATATTTTCTTCACTCTCCTTCAACACGAATAAGTTGTACATTCCCATGGTGACCTGGCGGTCTAGGGGTAAGGTGTCAGACTTCTATGCTGGCGGCCGGGGTTCAATCCTCCGTCCCGGCAAAGATTTATCTGATTACCGAACCCTTACTTCACCTCTGACAAGACATCTTGTAAATATGAGGAATGCCAGGCCTCCACCGTGGTTCGGATTCCACGTTAAATTGTAGGTCCTTCATTTCATCTCAAAATCACTCTACCATTACACATTAGCGTAAGTGCGTATAACCCGAACGGGTAGTAAGACGTGGTGCTAATAATAATAATAGTGTACATTCCCTCTAAAATTCTTCCTTCCTTAGCCTTATTCCACTAACGTAATTAAAGCATGGGCCTGAATGGGTAGGCCTACTAAACGCTGTATTAATAATAATTATGATAATAAATGTCATGGTGCATCAGACTGACTTTCTCACTCCTTTATCTTGAAAATGAAGATATTTACTTAAAAGGAGTAAGATTTGTGAATAAATAGTGTATATTATTGTAGAAACATTGATAAATAAACGGTACGGAACTAGGCACGAACTTAATCGCTCTATTGTTTAAAAATGGAGATATTTTCTCACAATTCCTAATATAATATTCACTAATGAGTCCAAGAACAAATTGTGCTATACATAGTAAGATAGATGTAAGATAGTGAAAAAGTAAAAAGGAACAGCTTTGTTCACCCAAAGAACATAAAATTTAACCACCCACTTCGGTGGCTATATTGTCTAAGGCGCTACTCTCGCAGTAGACTAGACTAACGATGACGGAGCGGGGGGGGGGGGGGACANGATCAGGTTTACTGTGGGTGGTTTTTCTTAAATTGTTTTCCTCTCTCCCTCCACGCAAATGTGGGTAAATTCACTATAAATATAACCTTCCTAATCCCTAAAACCATTGGCGTAATTAGTACATAAGCGTATAACCCGGACGGGTAGTAAGACGTGGTGCTCCATTTAAATAATATTTTTTCTTATAGCTTTGACATGGCTTAGAAAAACATATTTCAAATACGAGTTTTTTATATTACTGAATTAGTTATAAAATTTTGCAATGATAAGTTATTTCTTATCTCAAATAGTTGCGGAAGTGTGATCAAAATGGGATATTTGGGTATCCTCTAAGTCATTTTCTCTAAAAAAAATAATATGGACCATTTTGTTTGTAACATTAGACAGTGACTGGATACTAATTTAATCAAAATCGTTAGAGCCGATTTCGAGAAAATCACTTAATTTTTTTTCTTTTACAGCCCTTTACACTTAATTTTAAAATTAAATAGATGGTTACAAAAACTCCTCTGGGGAAACTTACTAAAACCTTAAATATCAGGTTTTAGCTGGATCGGCAAAATGGTTTTGGCTTTAGGCCTAGATGCAGACAGATGGTATCGCGAAAAAAAACCACTTTCTTTGAGTTAACTGGGTCATGGAGCGTTGACATCCGTAAAAATCACGTACTCAACTTATTTTGATGGTCAACAATTCTTCCTCTTACCAAGGGTTCACGAGAAAGTAAGAAAAATAGTTGATACAATTTTCCATAGACAAAATTTGTCATCTTGCATCTCTCGGAATAAGTCGCCATCCACCACTGATTTGAGGTCTCGTGACGTTCCTGGAACCAACGCGCGGGGTAAAAACACTTCCCTACAGTCAGTTTTCTAGAAGCTGAGATTTCACTTCGGGGGAACTCATTCCAAGTGGGACCAACCATATCGTCAGTTGGAATTGGCTTTTAATTGAATGATAGCTTGATTACTGGGGTTTGTGGCATTTCCATTGAAAACTGTAGACGCCAGCGCTAAGCAATGTAAAATAGATCATCTATCACAACGTCTTACTACCCGTCCGTGCCATACGCATAACCATGCTAATATTTTAAGGATGAGTAAGGTTGAATTTAAGTGTTCCCGTATTTGCGTGGAGAGAGAGAGGTAAATCGTTTAAGAAAAATAAACCTCCTCAGTAAACATAGCCAGGATTCTAACCCCAATCTCCTCGTCATCGCAGTAAAGTCTATTGCAAGGGTGATGACTTAGACAATTTGACCATTGAAGTAGGCCTCTGCATTTTGACACCTTAAATAGGTAGGAATTTGTATACTGAGTGAATAGTCTGGGGTTGAATTCCCGACATGCTTCAAAATTTGTAATTTGTGAAACTAGGGGCTCCCCTTTCGTAGTGATGAGTTAAGAGACTGGATGTTGTGTCTAATCTAGAGTCAATTTAGTTTGTAAGTCGTCTGATCAGTTGGTTCATAACGTGCACGTTAAATACTCAAAAACAAAAATGTAATGATATGTATGACAATATACCTAGCCCCTTCATACCTTAAATTCAGAAAGTGCATAGTAAATCCTTTAGTATTATATTTCTTTCAAGATAATGATTAAGATGGAGTAAAGCTAAAGTAGGAAGCTTCAAAAAATAAAATAAAACAAACTTGGTGGATGTTTTTCCTTCAAGTCGTTTATTTCAAAGTCGGAGAGGGCAATTTTTCTCCGTTATCAAAAGTCTAACTTTCTTAACTTTTTTGTCAGGTTAAGCCAATTACGGGGCTAAAAAAAGCACGTATAAAATAGCATTGTTATTTTTTATATAGAAGTTTGTTAGTGTTAAATCACCGAATAGTTAAAGAAATGGCTAATTACTACACGCATGAAGAATGGAAGAGCATAAGTTTCGAAACATTGGCGTTATCTCCTTTAAATTATTTACTAAACACGTTAAGGGGGCCTGATGGTATTTTTTAATTGCTATCAGTTCTGAAGCTTCTAAACCACTAAAACAATCCTCTATTATCTTAGAATGTTCTGTTGTGACCCTCACACTGATGTATCTCTTAAGGTAATGGCAGTTCTGACTTTATTTGTTAGAGCAGTGGTTCTCAAACTGTGGTCCGTGGACCACTGTTTTATTTATTATTTAGCACAGCGTCTTACTGCCCGTTTGGTTTATACTCTTTAGTACTAATTACGCTAACGTATTATGGATGGGAAAGATTGAATTTAGAGGAAGTGAGCCCACATTTGCGTGGAGGGAGAGTGGAAAACGATTTAGGAAAATAAAACCCGGTTTCCCCGACCAAGATTCGATCCTCACGTACAATTGTGAAAAGGGATTTTCTTCCCTGGTTGGACTGAAAAGTGTGATTAAGCCTGACTTAAGAATGAAACTATCTTCTACTGCTCCCGATGCAACCAAACTGGTCAAAGACTGCACGAAACACCATTCTTCACATTGAAATGGAGAGTAAAAATGTATTAGTTTATTTAGGCCTATTTTCTTGAAATGTCCTATTACATTTTTAATTCTAAGAATAAGTATGCTGTTATTGTTTATTGTCCCCGGCTCTTAAACGGGTCCATGAGGCTATACTTTTTTTTAATTCACTTATTAATTTTTTTGTTCGTCGTCTTGTATTATTTTCTTATCAACACCTATATTTGGAGTGGAAAATGGAATTGGTAGTTGCTGGAAAAATCTCCGTGGCATGGAGATTGGTCAAAATAAACTTACCTATGCTACTGAGATGAACAATTTACAACTCTCTCACAGCAGACTGACCCATGTCTGCAACCCTTTCCTGGTGCTAATTATCAAAACGATAACAGATTCTATCTTTCACCTGCGACAACTCAAGATGTAATTAAATCATTACGCAGAATTAAATCCAATCCTTTTGTCACTACTCCAATAACCAATATTTCTAACTTCTCACTTACAAATGGTGTCTTCCTTAATCTATGGAGAATGTCTTATGTAGTACCTGTACCCAAAATTAACAACCCGACTAGTGTTAGGGATTTTCGTCCTATTTCTATTCTCCATACTCTGTCTAAAGCACTCATATATTTGGCGCACACACAAATTTTGTACTTCATTAACGAGCATGCTTTGCTAAAGCAGTTTCAATAAGGTTTTTCCTAAGCATAATACGGCATCGGCATTAATAAAAAAATAGTTTATGACATTCGTCTCGTTATGGATGGTAAGAATATTATTTTATTCACCTTACTTGACTTCTCGCAGGCATTTAACTGTGTTAACCACAATATGCTACTACGTAAATTGTTTGAGTCGTATGAGTTTTCTTTGAGTGCTATGCAATGGAGGATGTCTTATCTGATTGGTAGGCAGCAGAATGTTATCGTTAATGGAAATTTCTCCTCGTGGCTACCGGTTAGGACTGATGTGCCCCAAGCCTCTATATTAGGTCCACTTTTGTTCTAATTATTTATTAATGATTAACCTGACAGATTCTCTATATCACCTTTACGTGGATGAATTACAGATTTATATCTCTTCCCGCCCATTGGAAATAAAAATTGCTATACATAAATTAAATACAGATCTTACTGGTCTGAGAAAAATAACCTTTATTTGAATCCAAGGAAATCAAATGGTATTTTTATTGGTTCCAAAATGATATTATCTAAACTTTGTCGGTCAACTCTGCCAGACATTGAGTTCAACTCTGAACCCGTATCCATCTCAACTACCGTACGTAATTTAGGTCTTACTATTAATGAAAACCTGTCTTGGACTGATTTTTTGCTACAATGCATACTTTAAAGAGACTCAAGTGATTCTTACCAGTAAATATCAAGGTATTGGTGCTTTAGGTACGTGTTCTTCCTAATTTTGATTACTGTGATGTGTTTATCGACTGAACAGAAACTCTGTCCACGCGACTTCAGAGGCTACATAATGTGTGAAATATCGAGATCATGTTACTTCATACTTGCGGAAATTTGGTTGTATGAGATTTGAACAAAGGCGTGAACTATATTCTCGTTTACTGCTGTACAAGGTGATTACGAATGTCTTGCCCAGCTACCTGACCTCTCGATTTCAATTTCGACAAGTACAGGGTGGTCCCTGCACTCACTCTCAGTCAGATAACTTGCTCTGTGTTCCGAGATGCAAAACTAGTTTTTATTTAATATCTTTCACTGTCTTATCTGCCCTAGCTTGGAACAAGTCACCTGTAGACTTCACGTGTGAAAGGGCCATCTGATTTTAGAAACAACCTCACCAATCACTATATCTTTAGCATGCAAGCTGCGGAATAATCCATGTGTGTGCGTATTTGGTGTAAGAATGTTTACTAATTTTATTTTATTTCTTTGTTTCCACTACTGATCTAAATATACTTTGTTCAAGTTGATTATTGTTTTGGTTTATGGTTCTGTACGTGTTTATCTCATTGCAATGTTTGATATGTTTTATGTTCATGTGTATGTTTTCCTCAAATACTTGTCCCCTGTGTTTTATTTAATGATAATAATTGATAGATGCAGTGTAATGTTAACTTAAAACATAATTAAATGTAAGAGAAGCGTTATGCCTTAATTTTGTCATGTAAATAAAGACAATAATAATATTATATACTGAAAGATGTGATTTAGTTTTGATTAGTGATCTACCATGTTCATTTGTGCTTTAAAATATAATAAAAATACTTTTTAATTAATTTATTTTCAATTTCCCTACAATGAAATAACTTTAATATCAAGTTTTTATGATAATAATGCATTTTAATTTAAATCATTATTCCTACATTTTGCTGATTGAATGGACGAGGTGCTAAGATAAGTGGTCCGTGGTAAGGGAGAATTTGAGAACCACTGTGTTAGAGGAACGCTCGATCTACGTTCTAACACTTTACTTTAGTTTCAGAACTGAGACACTTCGCGTGAAATGTCCTTGAAACTAACATGATTTCCCCCTTTCTTGACTAAACATAATACGACATTTAAAATGTAAGATTTTAAAGACTATAAAGATCTTTCACCTCCATTTTGGCGTAAACAATTTCTGAAATAATAAACCACTTGTTAACTAGACCTTACGCGGGATATCTAACATCTGCAAAGTTTCTCACAGCTCTCGTCGTAGTATAGGCTGCCCTCCTTAAATATATTTAAAACAATTTGAGTTAAACAATGAAATGGGTATTAAGAGCGTTCATTATAGCAGGCCCAACTCAGCTCCCGGCTCGCGCGAGGTATGGGAGTAAAAGGGAAAAGAAAACACCTACGATATGTCAGAAATGTGTGCAGTGCAGTCGTATTTGAATGATTACTCGACATTTTCCGCGGTGACGATGGGGGACAAAGCGATATAGTTTCTTGTTAATAACTACAGTATGTCCCTGTTATGACAGAATGAAGATTTGTACAAAATTCCTATCTGTGAAGCCATTCTAAAATGGTCAAAAAGAGCCTTTTTCATGCAGTTTGTATCCAAATATAATTTAATATTTCAACAACGTTCAGTATTAGGAACTTCTATTAACTCTTTATCACCATTAATGTTTAGTCAGAAATGATCCACGTGCAATAGTGTTGGTGTAAATTTATACTATTTCTAGCCGACTGTATCACAGAGTTGATTGGCATGTGATGTACGCTCTTAACTGTATCACAGAGTTGATTGGCATGTGGTGTACGCTTTTTGAATTTAGGTATGTAATGTTAGATGTCTTTTTTTTCATTCAGTGATTGTCACAATTCTCTCAGGTTGAAAGTTTTGGGCCATTTCAAAATCTTACTTCACTTAGATCCTTGTTCATTATATGCAAACTCCAGCCACAATGCTATTAACAATAAGAAATTTAAAAAAAGTTGCAAAATGATACCTGCACACGGGACTCCAACCCGGGACCTTTAGCTAATGCTCTAATGCGGCACTATCCATGATTTGTCTCATTCTTAGGGTTATTATTCCCTCATAGTTTAAGGCAGAGTCTGTGATGGACGTGTATAAATCATTGCTACCAAGTCCCGGGTTCGATCACCGTATACAAGTTTAATTTCTTTTACTTTGTTTAACATTTTTAAAATTAATTGAATTGATGTCTCATTCAACACTTTGAATGTTATATCTATTTTGTCTCATTTGATACCCTAATAGACGGGCAAGTGGGCTAAATTTCGAGCTGGGACACCGGTTACGGGGATGTCATTGTTCGAATCCCAGTCGGCTGTATTTTTCCTAATTGGTTTTCTCCTATCTCTACAAATCTCCTCTTACTTCTACCTTTCTCATATTTCCATATTAGCGTGATGAAAATGCGAATAGCTCGGATGGGTAGTAAGTAGGACTTGGTGGAGTTTAAAAAAAAAAGTGAGGTGAGATCATTTTGTAATCAATGTCACCAAATCTTGGACCACAACTTGGTTCACACGAACATTAAAATATTTCAAGTACCAGCTGGGATCGAACCATGATAATTTAGACCTATCCCCGTGTCTAAGACCACTCGGTCACTAGAAAGAGCACCAGCAGGGCCCAGTGGCGTAACTATGTCGAGACAGGAGGGGGGACTTGCCTTGGGCGACACATTTAGCGTCACTCTCATGTTAGACTAGTCTGCTGATGACGGGGATATCGGGGTTCGAATCCTGGTAAATATACTGAGAGGAGGAGAAGGGGTTCATAAATGATTTCTCATTCTTCTTCCACGCAAATGTGGGTTGACTACCTCTAAAAAAGTTCCTTTCTTATATCCTACCCCATAAGAGTAATTATCAAAATATAATTTTGCGTATAACCCCAACAGGTGATAGGATGCGGTGATAAAAACATTTGATCAAAAACCAAGTTTCATTTAAAAAAATTTAAAAGGGTACTATATTTTTATTATTTTCTAACTGGTACTAACACAAGTAATCAGTTTGAGTACCAATATTAGTATTCAGCCAAATTTTAAAGATCAGTTTTCAAGGGGCATAATTTTTTCTCTCCCCTGTGTGCCAATTAACACTGCAGTGGGCATAAACTGGGCACATAGCCGACAAGAACCTCTCATTAACAATTTATACTTTTATATATTTTATTTTCGAATGCTAGTTTATCGACTTTTTTTCTTTCCTTCTATAATTTGGTTTTAGGTTATAGATGATGACATTAATAATGCGAATCTTGTGGCTGTCGGTATCCTTTGAAGATTCCCTTCCCTTTTTACCCTATCATAACCTCGCGATAGCCTTGAGATAAATAAAAACAAAAGTAGAGAGTAGTTACTCATTCTGGGAAGTTTTATCACGGCCCGTTTTAAATACCTCTTTTATCAGTAGCAAAGGCGGTAATGCCACGCAGAGCGGATGTGGGTTGGTGAATGCAGATTTAAGAGGAGGGGGCGGGGGGTGGGTAGCTTTTACTCTTGTTAGAAAGGCTGTAACGGATCTTGGCTATGTTGCGAGCGTGTCCACGGTTCATCGCGTGAGCTTCGCGGCATTTGACCAGAAACTTTTTAAGGCGCTAGAAATAGACAATAATAAATTCCTAAACGCCAGAAACCAAGTGGTTTTATAACGTTCCTGGGTATAGCTGTCCGGCAGTAGGAGAACAGACAGGGGAGGAGGAGAATACAAACGACAATATAATGTGTTGCTACTCCACATATTAAATGAAATCATTCTATTCACAAAGATCCATTCTACGCTCCTATATCAGTTACATTTCGTTTCCCACGCATTTATCTCTTAATGATAAACATAAATATGGGGATGTTTTTACTTTTCAGTGTGGAAAATGTCAACTTTTAAACTATGTTTACAAGTCATTGAAAATATGTGTTTATTCCAGTAAACAACAAACTCATGTACTGTTGAAGGATTTAAGGATCTAACCTAAGAGAAAAAGTAATGTTTTAGCTAAAAGGTGAAGCCCGGTGTGGCTTTGAAAGGAAGAGGATTTAGGGAGGGGTAGGGATTATTCTGGACAAATTATTAGAAGTTGGTTTTCATTTCAACCTCCACATCGATGAACCATACTTGCAGGCTCGTTCGGAATGAAGATACTATTTTGACCGTGTATTTTCTTTGACCTCCATTAACCTGTAATACTAATTTTGAATTTTTTTATGCCAATGTTTTGTATTAGTTTTGTACCGTTTGATACCACAAAGAAAAAGTTTTGTACTCGTACCCGTTTTGAGTGATTAGCATATCAAATAGTGAACCCAGGTTTACTTTGTGGTACAAAACGGTACAAAACTAGTACAAAACTTTGGCATAAAAAAGGGTCAACATTATAAAGTGGTACAACATTATTAACCTGGAGTCACCACATTGATATGCTAATTACTCAAAACGGGTACGAGTACAAAACTCTTTCTTTGTGGTACAAAACGGTACAAAACCAGTACAAAACTTTGGCATGACAAAAAGTTCAAAATTCAAAAGTGGTACTACAGGTTAATGGAGGGTTTTTTTGGGGGAGGGGTGATGGGGGGGGGAAGGGGTTGAGTTGGCTGAGATTCAGGTGGGGAAGGTAGTTAGCTTAGTTAAAAATTTGGATCCAAACCCCTTTGAGAAATCGCCAAAGGCATGGCGGCTCATCAAAGGCGTGTGGTTTTGCGATAATTATCGTAAGGGTTTTCCTGTAAAATAAAAAGCAAGGCCAAACTTATTGTACTCTGATGACCTCATCTCATAAGTTTACAAAGTTTGGCAACTTACCCCCCACCCTCTTTCCAATCTTTTCACTCTCTTTTCTTCGGCATCCTGCACCGCTGTCTGGTGGTTTGGGGCTTTTGGCTGGCAATGAAGAAGGGTTGGGGGAGGTAAACGTGGATAGGGAAAGCTATTATCTAAAGCAAAGATAGGAACAGTTTAATTGGTTTTGGGTATAATTAATTTTCGATAACATTTTTATCTGTGTGATTAATTTGGGATATTTAAAGTGCACTTTGTGAATCCCGACAGGACAAGACTTACAAAAGAACTAGAGAAAACATTACACCCATCAGCGCCTCTGACCGTTTATTCATTACTGTAAAAGGGGAAGCTAATATTTCACCAGTGATATATATTTCAGACATGCCGGTAATCGAACCCGGAGACAGACATGCTAACGACTGAATTAATATATCAAAGGATTGATTAAATGTTGATAAAATGCTCTTATCATGTTTTTTAAACGGATAATATAAGTTTCATTTTTCGGCACACGCATCCAACACAAGATTTCTGTCCAACCAAATGGGCTAAAGATGAGAAGGTTAGCTGAGTAAATGTACCCGTGTAGTAGGAGAACAAAAAGGGGAGAAGGGAAATACAGATGACAATACGATGTGTTGTATTAAATTACATTTTATTCCCAAAGATTCATTCTACGCTCCTATACCAGTTACCTTTCGTTTCCCGGACATTTGGCTCTCAATAATCAACAGAAATATGTGGACTTTTGTACTTCTCAGAGGGAAAATGTCAACTTTAAACTATGTTTAAAATCTATAGATGTATATTATATAGGGTCATAGAAAATAGTTTTGTGTCCATTCCAGTAAACAACAAACTCGTGTAGTATTAAAGGTTTTGTCAATATTTAACCTAAGTGCAACATTTGATTGACAATATCTCATACCTAAGCAGAAGGTTCCTACATGGGGTCACGTTTCTAAAGGTGCGCCGCTGCCAAAGCATGCGTCATGTGCTTGTGCGAGCAGGCGACTTATTCATGGTTGTGTGTGTGACTTGCATATGTACAGATAACCACGGTAATAAAAACACAGCAGAAGATACTACACACAACAGGAATAGTAACAATAATAATAAACTATAAGATGAAGAAAAAAAACACATCATAACCGCGATATCAAGTCTGGTGCCAAAACGGAAATGATGTCATTTCCGTCTCCTTTGGGTGTCGAATGAAAGTGAGTGGTGGGGGCAGGTGAGGGGGGAGGGGGCGAGTGAGGATTCGACTGGGTGTTGTAGTAATGCCCGGGCCTCCCCCTCCATGACTTGTAAANGAGGGGGCGAGTGAGGATTCGACTGGGTGTTGTAGTAATGCCCGGGCCTCCCCCTCCATGACTTGTAAAACAGATGCGATAATGTTTGTAAGCAAATATGATTATGAAGTTCATCGCTCCTTGAGACGGGAACAGGTGATACACGAGTCGAGTAACGTCACTGGAGTTCGCGAACTCCTCCAACGTGATGTTACTGCTCTCACCTCTCGCAGCCAGGTCAGTCACTAGCGCCATCGAACCTCACCGGGGGCAGTCCCTCGGACACACAAGACATGGGGAACGACAAGATTGTAAGACACACTTTTTGGCTTTGGGGACACATAAAACGCATGCTCATCTTGGACCAGACAACAACATAAATAGCCCACCTTGGTCCTGACAACAAGCCAAATAACCCACCTTGGACCTGACAACAAGCCAAATAACCCACCTTGGACCTGACAACAAGCCAAATAGCTCGCCTTGGACCAAACAAGCCAAATAGGATACATTGGACTAAACAACAACCCAAATAACCCACCTTGGACCAAACAACAACCCAAATAGCCCACCTTGGTCCTGACAACAAGCCAAATAACCCACCTTGGACCTGACAACAAGCCAAATAGCTCGCCTTGGACCAAACAAGCCAAATAGCATACATTGGACTAAACAACAACCCAAATAACCCACCTTGGACCAAACAACAACCCAAATAGCCCACCTTGGACCAAACAACAAGCCAAATAGCCCACCTTGGACCAAACAAGCCAAATAGCATACATTGGACTAAACAACAACCCAAATAACCCACCTTGGACCAAACAACAAGCCAAATATCTCACCTTGGAGCAAACAAGCCAAATAGCATACATTGGACCAAACAACAACCCAAATAGCATACATTGGACTAAACAACAACCCAAATAGCCCACCTTGG
>CABFOW010005185.1:0-11649 GCA_902141385.1 Timema californicum
TATTGAACGTAACAATACGCTATTTAAACTCACTAACAATCCTAGGTATATAAACATTTTAAACATAACGGGAACTGGCCCGACACACTAACAATCCTAAGTATACAAATAAAAACATTACGAAACACAGCCGTGTTTCTCTTAGATAGTTCGCGGCCCCACATTTAACCACCTATTTGTTTATGCAAAATAAACATAACCATAGCTATATATTATTTGCGACCTCCAAGATAAAATGCACCGGAGTGCGAACTTTCCGCGAAGCGGAAACTTAAAACCTTAACAAGAGGACCGGATGGGTTCCCCCTATAGTTACCATAGTCGTAAGGACGGGTGCCAATACCCAGCAGTCATGACTACTCGTTAAATAAACAAAGTATATAAATATATAATTTATAAGAAGTCCGAAACATTGAATTTTGAATACAAGAAAGGTTTGAAGCCAAAGAGAATTTTGATAAGTCACGACGAGCTCACTTATGAAGTAAGACTCTTACCTCCTAAAAGCCCCGAGTATAATGCGTGCCAACTGCCAACTCGTTGCACCTCAACACCTTTATACCCTGAAGTTATCATGTGCTCTCAGAGCGGGGGGATAAGGGGTTGAGGGGGGGAAGGTCTAGAACCAGCCAGAGTCCTGGAGCATAGGCCACACGCACAACATATTCTAACAAAGGTTCCAGAATCTGCTCGTTAGGGGCGCTTGGCGATGTTCACTTGCTTTCTTGTCAGACGAAGGGGGAAGGGGGGAGACCACTTCGCATCGCCAGTGGAGAGTCTCGAACACCGGCTTAGTCAAATGTAGTGTGTGTTGTGGAGAGTGTCTCGTGATTTTAAGTCCATTCCAAGCGAGTCAACAGGGACAGCATAGGTGAGTGTTACAATCATCCCATGTTTTGTTGTAATAAGGTTACACTTTTAGTGAAACTACATCAACGTCAAGGTCACATGACAATGTGTCCGCTGCTATACGAACATTTGGAACTATTAAACCCGCAGTGGTAGCCAAGTGGTTAAGACTCTCATTGCACATGGCTGCCGTTGACACAGGGGTTGGAGTTCGAATCTTGGAGCTACAGCCTAGGCATCTTAAACACACACTATGAACTAATAAAGCTAGTGTTGTAGGTATGAGGAAGGTTGAATTTTGATATAATGTACCCCAATTTGAGTGGAGGTATAGTGGAGCACGATCAAGGAAGAACCACCCTCACGGTGCTAATAGTAATAATAATAATAATATCTTTGCGAAATCTTCTGCGGACTGCAGGTCGCCAACAGCTGCGTTAGACCACCGATGAGGTTTAAAAGTTTATTATGGTCAATCAAAGTCAAGGTTATATTTGAGCAATTTATGTATCAATTATATTAACATTTTTAAGTAAACAAAAGTGTTTTCAAAGTAAATGGTACGGTGCACAGCACAGATTTTCTCCTACCTTTATTTAAAATAACATTTATTAAAAACTCGTAAGATATATGAAACGAAATAGTAGGGCTATACATGGTTGTAGAAACACTACACCAAAGAGCATCAGTGAAATAATATACACTGTTACTTACTCACTTACTCTATGGCATTAGTAACCAAGAATATTGTGACAGAGAAAAGAGAAACATCTTTGTCCACCAAAGCGCATAAGAATCAAGTTCATTTTCAAATAATTGAATTAAAAAGTAATAATTTTTGCTTATAGCTCAGAAATTATAGGTTTTATAAAAATATATTTCAAATAAAATATGTTTATCTTTCTTCGATAGTACTATAACTGTACAATGATAAGCTAGTTCATGTCTCAAATAATTGAACAGAAATGACCAAAATTGTGTAAAATTTATCTTATGTAAGGTAAGTAAACCTTCGAGTCATTTTCACGAGAAAATGATACCATCTTTTTTATTATGATAAACAGTGTCTATACATCAAATTTGATCAAAATTGTGATAGCAAACTTTGAGAAAATTAATTTTTTTCCTTATTTTACCCTTCAATAAACTATCCTTAAATTTAAGGCTAGAAAACTAATTCCAAAAATCCCTCTCGGGGATTTTATGAAAACTCTAAATACCAAGTTTTAGCCCAGTCGGTAAAATAATTTCGGCTCTAGTCCAAGGTACAGACAGACAGATGGCAATGTGAAAAACACTTATTTGGTTTCAGGGAGTCATGAAACGTCAAAATTTATCAAAATCTCGAGTTAGATTAGTTTGACTATCACAATACTTTCTCTTTGAGGTGTCGAGAGAAAGTAATAAACTTTAATAGATTTACTTCGAGATGGTTAAAAACAACCGCGAAAGACGTTATCTTTGAACTATAACAATTTCATTGAAGTTTGTTTTTATTACATTTTTAAAAATATATTAATTTAGAGTTATAAACCTGGCAGAGAAACACATAGTTCTTCTTCTGATCCGTGACATTTTTTTTATAAATATTATCTCAACATTTATTTTGATGACTGATGAAGTTGTACTATTGTCATGGCTTGCAGCCTTAGTCGATCTAGACTCGAGAACATGTAAGTATGACATAAGCCTAGTGGACTAAACATCAGTTGTTTTGTGAAATATCATAGACGTATAACAGTGTCAAAACTAGTATCTTAGGGGAACCACCCCTCCTTTTTGGGTATATAACTGTGAGTTTTTCGTCCTTAGGATTCGGATGAACAACTCGTGGTTTTTCAAATCCCTCCTCCAAGTAGTACTATGTGCTCTCGCCTCATAAGAGGTGCGCTGCTGTAATCACCCCGCTCTCCCTTCCTATACTTCTCCCACCAACCCTAATCCATTCAACTTTGTTGCTTACTACTCAACAAAAGACAAACTATCAACAATATACCGTACTCTCCAAGGAATGGTGCCGAGTTTAGAGTCCCCATTTCGATGTTTTATTAAAATGTCATCCCAAGTCAAAGACAAGGGCACAAATCTCTGTCAAAGTATAATTGTTCTTAGTTAATTACCTTAGGAAATCATTATATACAATACATTGAGACTTTTTATTTAGTTTATCTTTTTCTGTAGAATTAAATAAAAATATATTTTATTTCCTATATTTAAAAAATATAGCCCTTTTTTTGTTTTGTTTTCAGTGGCATAATTTTCACGGTCGCTACTTACGTTGATAATTTAAACACATGGAATAAGGATGGAAGAATTAAAATAAGTGCACTACCATTTGTTTGTATAGGAGATAGGAAAAACAAAGTCAAAACCACACTTAGTTCTAGGTGATAATCTCTTAAAAAAATTATGAGTCAGAAAAAAGTAGCCAAATCTGTCAAAAAATTGCAAATTTTAAAATTTTATTTCAAAGAAATAGAATTTACAAACTCTACGCCTGCTTCACTTTACAAATACTGCTATTTTTATTCAGTCATCATAATAACAAGAAAATTGTATTGTGAAATAAAAATAAACTGAAATAACTAAAACTTGGCAAACCATGTTTCCATTTAAAATCATTAACTTATTATTAACTAACTTGAACTAAGCTTTTTTCTTTTTTTATTGCTACGTTCATCTCACAGGTTAGATGACTAAATCAGATTGGGTGGAGATGTGGAAGGTAGGTAAGAAGAAGTGAACCCGCATTTGTGTGGAGTGAAGCTGGGAAAATCAGAGGGATAAATCACGTGTGGAAAACCATCTTCAGTTTACGTAGCTGAGATTCGAACCTCGACATCCCTGTCAATGGCGATCAAGCCAACGACTCTACCTCTAGAACACCGCTGCGGGTAACTACTAAGCCTTGGATGACCTAGTGGTCTAGGGGTAAGGTGTCAGACTTCTATGCTAGCAGCCGGGGTTCAATCCTCGGTCCCGGCACAGATTTATCTGATTACCAAACCCTTCCTTCACCTCTGACAAGACATCTTGTGAATGTGGGGAATGCCAGGCCTCCACCGTGGTTCGGATTCCACGTTAAACTGTAGGTCCTTCATTTCATCTCACAATCACCCTACCATTACACATTAGCGTAAGTGCGTGTAATCCGAACGGGTAGTAAGACGCGGTGCTAGTAATAATAATAATAAGCCTTGGGAACAAATATTCCCTTTCTCTCGCCACCCAGGAGAGAAAATAGACCTATTGTGACCGTTAACAAATTCTAACTTGAGATTTTGATAAAGGTCGATGTTTCCTGACCCCCTGAAACTAAAAAAAGTTGTCTTCGTGATGCAGTCTGTCTGTCTATACCTCATGGTAAAGACGAAACTATTTTACCGGTAGGGCTATAACAAGGTATCTGGGGTTTTCATAGGGCCCTTCATGAGGGTTTTGGAATTAGATGTCTAACCCTAAATTTAAGAGTAGTTTATTGAAAGACAAAAAGAGAGAAAAAATCGATTTTCTCGAAATTCTATATCTAGACACTGTTTATCACTATAACAAGATGGCAATTCTCATTTTCGGGGGTACTTTAAATGGGGGAAATTGTTCAATTTTAATCATTTCTCAGCAACTATTTGAGATACCAAATAACTTATCGTAGTAAAGTTGTAGTACTATTGAAAATACAAATCTTTTATTTGAAATATATTTTTATAAATCCAATAGTTTCGGGTCTACAAGCGAATATATAGTTATACTTTTTTACTCAGGTCTATGAAAATGCATTTGATTCTTATGCTCTTTGGTGGACAAAGGATGTTTCTCTTTTCTCGATTGTTCTGTAACAATGTTCCTGGTTCCTAGTGCCATAGAGTAAGTAACAGTGTATATTATTTAATTTATGATCTTTGATGTAGTGTTTTTACAACAATGTATATACATATTAGCTATTATATCGTTTCACAACTCTTACGAGCTATTAGTAAATGTCTATTCTCTCTCTCTCTCTCCCTATAAATATATAAAAGTGAAAGCACTCACTCACTCACTCATCACTCACTCACTCACTCACTCACTCATCACTCACTCACTCATCACTCACTCACTCATCACTAACTCACTCATTCACTCACTCACCACTCACTCACTCACTCACTCATCACTAACTCACTCACTCACTCATCACTCACTCACTCACTCACTCACTCATCACTCACTCACTCATCACTCACTCACTCACTCACTCACTCACTCATCACTAACTCTCACACTTCCCACGAAGCTAGAGGACTGACATTAGTCACAGGTGTTCCTTATACGCTAATTAGGAAAAGTAAAGTTGTTTCATTACCATGTTTTGTGAATAAGAGGATGAAATCAGGGTATCCACCCTAATCAACAATATTGCTTTATAAACTCTTTTTAAGCGTTTGGAGGGTAATGATCCGATAAGTTTGTTCTAATAATGTCTTCGAAAAAATATAGCAATTTTTTAAACCTCGTAGATGCTTCTAAGGGGTGGAAAATAATAAATACAGACAATTAATTAAAATATGTAGTTACGTTTTAATATGTAACTCCAAGAGACGGTAGAAGTCTGTAGTTTATATTTTGCTGAATTTTGTGGTGTTTGTTGTGTCTGTGGGAGTGAGAGGGCCCGGCCCGGGGTGTTGTGCGTGGTGGCGGGAAGTGGTGGGAAGCGGGGAGACAGTTGCAGCCGCGCTCAGTTGATAACGCCCCAGGCAGTAGGTAAGGGGGACTTGCCGAAAATAGAACTCCCCATGAGAAACGATACAAGGTCACCTCCTTGCGGTGTTTCTCAGGTACCGCCATTAGCTTGGAACAAAAATTCCTCATTTTCATAGAAAAATAAATAACACAATATCCCGCGCGAAGAACGGGCATTCAGCTAGCATAAGATAAAAGCGAGATAAAGTGCGATGCACCGTACCATTTATTATTATTACCGTTATTGGAGTTTATCAACGTATTGACACAAGTAAAGGTCATACAACATAATTAAGACTCTTTTACTCATGTCAATATGTACAACAAGATCTATGATTTATTAACCCTTTTTTAAACAACATATATACATATATTCGTGTGTGTTTGTGTGTGTTTAATTTCTTTTAAAAAATGAAGTCTTAGCTAAGATAATGTGATGAATATTTTCAAGGGATAGAAATAATAGCTTTGACACACATGCCCCTCAATCCTCCCCTAAAAGTAAACTCCTGGATGCGCCACTGAATATTAATATCTTTAAAACTAATTCTGGTACGAGTACGAAAAGGCTTTTACCGTCTATAAAAAGTGAATAAAACTACTTAGAAAAAGCATTTTTAACCTCTTCTCACAAAACCATTGTTTTGCAATAGATTTTGATCTAATCAAGGAAACACATATTATTTAAACAAATTATTTATAAACTAAACAGAACCAGTCCTACTCTATAAATGATACTTTTTTACATAGATCAAGCAAATACATCACAAGGAACATTTTCAAAAACTCAGGTTTGAAGTTAATACTAGTAACAAAGTTACAGACATTATTAGTGTCAAGACAATGGTTTCACCTGAAAGGTATAAATGGGGTGAGGGAAGGGGAAGTTTCGGGGATTACAAAAAAAGATGGAAGGATAGATAATGCCAAAATCGGGTTGGGGGGGGGGGAGAGGGAGAGGTGCTTCCGATGTCAGACCAATCTAACAGGAAACGACTGAACCTTTTAAACAGTTTAGACATAATTTAATTTGAAAATATAATATTTTGTTTAAATTATTTTATTACAAATATTCGTCATGTATGATATAACATTATCTTATTCTCTAGATCAATGTGATAACTTCAAAACTATATTTTTGTGTTTTATGTTTTATTTAGTTTTAATTTAATTAAAATTACATTTTGTTGTTACTACATAAATATTAAATTTTAACTTTATTTATTAATATAGTTCATATTAAATTTACAAGTTAAATACTATACAAAAAAACAGCATGTCATTGCCATACATAATTTCTGAGGAAATAGGTTATACAACATTATAGTCCTTTTATAGTAGGTGTCCATCCGAATCTTAAGACAGGAGAGGGGGGAGGTGGCAGACGAACGACAGTTGCTAGCGGGGCTAGTCCAAAGTGCTCTACATACTCGGATACCAAGTCTAACCAATTTGTGGGCAGAATATCCAGTAGTTTTTGAGTCAGTGTTCTTCACAACGGATGACGGCCCAACCCATCCTAGAAGTTGGAGTTCGTCAATAACAGCACAGAGCTGGATGGTCAGGTGTTTGATACCAGTTAGAGCTATAGCAACGAAGATAGGTAAAGGCACGGACTGATGATTAGAGACAATGACAGAACTAGTACCTTTTCTAAGCTCTCATTAAGTTCTAAATCCTACATCACATTATACACTTGTAGCTTAATGAATAATAATAATAAGCACCAAGTCTTACTACCCGTTCGGGTTGTACGCTTTAAGTACTAATTACTCTAATGGATTAGGAATTGGGAAGGTTGAATTAGAGGAAAGTGAACCCGCATTTGCATGGAGAGAGTTGAAAAACCATTGAGGAAAAACCACCCCCAGTTCACCCGACCGAGATTCGAATCTCGATCTCCCCGTCCTCGGCAGTCGAGCTTCAACACGACAAGCGCGTTAGCCAACTACGCCACCAAGGCGGGTTGTAGCTTAATTAATCTATTTCAATAAACCAGTTTAAACGAAACTCACGATTATTTGCCCCCAACCCATCCCACCAAGCCCATCCGGACACGCTAGACCCACGGGAACGGAGGGTACCTACACTATATAGATAGTCGGTCTAGGGGTAAGGTGTCAGACTTCTGTGCTAGGGGTCCGGGGTTCAATCCTCGGTACCGGCACAGATTTATCTGATTACCAAACCCTTCCTTCACCTCTGACAAGACATCTTGTGAATGTGAGGAATGCCAGGTCTCCACCGTGGTTCGGATTCCACGTTAAACTGTAGGTCCTTCATTTCATCTCACAATCACCCTACCATTACACATTAGCGTAAGTGCGTATAACCCGAACGGGTAGTAAGACGCGGTGCTAATAATAATAATAATAATAATAATAATAATAACACATTACTTACTACTAGGACTGATGAACTAGAACACTCAAGTCGAGTGTCAAGATTTTTTAACTGACCATTACATGGCTAATTAATACACATTGAAACCAGTTTGGGTTCAAACTAATGTCCACCAGACTAGTATTCGAACCTACAATTTCTCATACATGAAGGCTTACCTGACCGTTCAGTCATTTACAACGACTATAATAAAATACGAGAAGGCTGAGTTTGTGGGAGACGACGCCAGAACTCTGTTGTGAAGAAGAGCTGCCCCCGCCACCCCCCTCTGTTTCAGAGAGTCTTAATTACCCCCCTCTCTTGCCGGTGAGTGTATAATCAAGGACAGGACTGAGGCGTGTCAACCAGCTTGACAATTACCATAGACAAGGGTCGTCGCCATCTTCCTGAATATTCACAAGGACTGCTTCCAGATGTCGCACGGGTAGCTCGTGACATGGACCTACTTGGTTTCGAGAGATTTAAGGAGCGCAAGAACCATATAAAGGGTTCTTAGATCTAACTAATGCGCACTTTCTAAACACAACAAAGTAGGCCGAGGATGGAAACAGATGAGATTCAAAAAGCACGACTCTTGCTTGGTATGAGGGTAGATCAGTACTCACAGTCGATTCGTATACAAACACAACGTTCAGATCCCAGACCCTCAATTCACCAATAATGTGCCGTTGAGAGCCACACCGGTGGACTTGCAGACCAAGACAGCAGTCTCACCTCATACAACTCGCCAGTAAGGAGGGGGCTGTGGTTTGGATGCCACTCTCCCGCGTATGTGAGTACGCTCTATCTCAATAATTAATAATTTATTATAGTTTTCACCTGTTCAGGAACAAATATCCTGAAAGTTTCTCTTGTAATATCTTTGCAGACACATGGTATGATATCGACCGAAAATAAAGTTGTGGATAAAACTTTATTAGTTTTTTTTAAACATTCCACGAATATTTATTTATATTTTATCTGAGATAAAGCGTATAAAATGATGCAAGTCACCAGCAGAATGAGCTCATCGCTAATCGAACCATGACCACTTGACACCGAGTTTGGATTTATACACGATTACTCCCTCCCAATCTTATCATTCTCTGGTTAATTTCATCAAACTTTACTTTCTTCATCCTGTGTCTTTAACTGAGATGTTGATAGCCCAAATAGATATAGAGGAGAATATTATAGAAGAGCTGTCGGTCGCCCTAATACGTAAAGTCAAGCCACATCTCATTGGACCTTTTGCTGCTATTTCCAGCCACATCTCATTGGACCTTTAGCTGCTATTTCCAGCCACGTCTCATTGGACCTTTTGCCAATATTTTCAGCCACATCTCATTGGACCTTTAGCTGCTATTTCCAGCCACGTCTAATTGGACCTTTAGCTGCTATTTCCAGCCACGTCTCATTGGACCTTTTCTGCTATTTCTAACCGCGTCTCTGGACATTTTTCTGATATTTCCAGCCATATCTCATGGGACATTTTGCTGATATTTCCACACACGTCTCATGGGATATTTTGCTGCTATTTATGGCCACGTCTAATTGTACCATACGATGCCATTATAAAACATATTAGTTATATATATGTTTATGTGTTATTGATGAACATAATAATCTCTTTCTGTGCTTAGTTCTATTGTTGGAGGGTATTTGTAGTAATAAAAGTTTACTGGTGTGTCTATGTTTGTATATAAGTATGTACAGCGGTTCAAATGATTTTAATAAGTCTTAATGAGCTAGATAGCTGCAATTTAGTGACATTGTAGAGGAACAACTCAAGAGGTACGCAACACTTTTAATCCTGAAAAATTATAAAATACAACGAACATTATTAAACGATTTTAATTCATCGGTACGTTATTTCTTTTCAAAAGCTAGGGAAAATCAGAATATAAAATTTTAATGTCAAATCTAAAGAGAAATCGCAGATTATAACACTTTTACATGTTTTCATAGTTTTGTTTGTTATTTCTTATTCATGTTAATAAATAAAAAAGAACTTTTTTTTTTCTTAAAACTTACACGGGTAACGTTCAACATGCTCGTTTGATTAAAGCCAACATTTATATGTACATTTATTCAGACAAATCAATGACAACTCTTCTTAAAAGGAATTCTTATTTAAAATGAATGAGTGGGGGAGAATACATCGACAGAAAGAAGCCATTTCAGTGAATATACCATAGAAGTATCCCGGGCAGATCTTTGACTTCATTTGTGTACGTGGAGATATCACAGAAGGGCCAGAGGAAATACTGACACACGGCTCGGTAATTTACGAAACATTTGTAAATGAGCTGATATGATATTTCAAATGGCTATCACATGTCCGTGAAGTGACCAAGTTGCTCAAATAAATTAGTATTTATTATTATAGAAAGTGAGATGCATTGTTACATTAGTATGAACTCTTTTGACTGTAAGAATGAGCGGGAAAAGGGCAACTCCCCATTAGAGTTTTTTTTAACAGTCTTACTCCCTCAGGAATACCACCACACAAAATTAACTAAAAAAATAGGCAATGCTAAAGATATTAAATGTTAATTCACTGTTGTGATATGAACTGCCAAAATTTGCAAAGTTTGTAAATGAGAAATGTAAAGTAGAACTGGATTGTTCTCGGCAGTTTGAGGTCGGCTTATAGGGTGGAGGGAGATAAACACCGTCTCTGACAGTGTTGCCAATATTGCAAGAAACAAAAGGTGGGGTCCAGGTGTAACCAAACAATCTACTTTTGTATAATCATGGCCCAAGAATAAATTACAATTAAAACCAACTTTGACAGCAACAGCTGTAATGCATGGCATTTATGTTTGATTTTTATGAAAGTTATTTATTCATACAGTATCAAGGACATTCATTAGTAACCTATAACGCAATATACATTTTACACTCCGGCCCTTAGTCCACCGTGGAAACAAAAACCAAGCGAATACCAAGCAACCAATCACCTAGACAACTTTTGCATCTAAGGTGACCTGGCTGTCAGACTTCTATGCTGGCGGCCAGGGTTCAATCCTCGGTCCCGGCACAGATTTATCTGATTACCAAACCCTTCCTTCACCTCTGACAAGACATCTTGTGAATGTGGGGAATGCCAGGCCTCCACCGTGGTTCGGATTCCACGTTAAACTGTAGGTCCTCCATTTCATCTCACAATCACCCTACCATTACACATTAGCGTAAGTGCGTATAACCCGAACGGGTAGTAAGACGAGGTGCTAAAAATAATAATTAATATTGTAAAATACCTATGTTTCACACCATGCAATTTCTAAAATATGGGACATTTACGGAACACATACGCGTTGGGGTTGAAACTCTCAAAGTAAAATTAAATACGGGATGGGTGGTCGGTCACCTTTGGTATACCTTGATACGCATTGGAGGGAACGTTAATAGTAGTTTAAGACAGGGTTGCCAGTTCTCAAGTTCCTTGCGATCAGGGGTTAGCGATATTAGAAATATCTTAAATACACTTATATTTTGTCCTGGGAGTTGGTGTGTATCAAAGCAGGAAGTAACTTTAGCCAGTCTCATCCCTCCCACCTATTTTATACAAATAAATAGGCAGTATACCCATGTACACCATTTGCGTGTAGAGAGAGTGGGAAAACATTTAAGAAAAAGCACACTCAAATTCATCAGTTCGGCAGTATTGTTTATTGGATTGGTGGTGGTGGTGGT
>CABFOW010005185.1:20818-45782 GCA_902141385.1 Timema californicum
CACTTACACTAATGTGTAATGGTAGGGTGATTGTGAGATGAAATGGAGGACCTACAGTTTAACGTGGAATCCGAACCACGGTGGAGGCCTGGCATTCCCCACATTCACAAGATGTCTTGTCAGAGGTGAAGGAAGGGTTTGGTAATCAGATAAATTTATACCGGGAGCGGGGATTGAACTCCAGCTGCCAGCATAGAAGTCTGACACCTTACCCCCTAGACCGCCAGGTCACCCATACACAAACACACACACATATATATATATATATTTTAAGTTGTTGTGCACTGTTTAATTTAGCTTGCTAGCTATTTTCAATAAAAATAATGTGTAAATATACACAAGCTCAATTACCAGGTATGTTTTTTGATAAAGATCTAAAAATAAAAACTAACTTATCTTAATACGATATTTGATTTGAAAAGTTATTTTCAATCATGCGAAATAAAAATAATAATTGGATGGTGTTAGATTTGAGCCAATAATCTGTTGATTACTAGATTGGCATCCAACTGACTAAGCCATATTGGCATATGATTGATAAAACTGATCCAGACTTAATTGTATACCAAGAAATGCTCTTTCACTCCTTAAATACCTGTAAAAATATCGCCCTACCTTGTCCGCTCTCTTGGCAAAGTAAGTAGATATTCTACTCACAGAGCGAAGAGGCCCCCTGGTTCGATTCCGGGTACTGGCAGTATTTTTATATTCTCGAACAATGTTTTTTTCCCCCTGTTCGAGAACTGAAAATAATGTCTCGAGGACTGACCTGTTTTGGTCCCACGGCACAGATGTGGGGGGAGGGGGGGATAGAGACATATGTTGAAAGGTTGGTGTGTTTACAAGTTGACGTCATCTACTAGCAATGGTCACATTATATCGACCCTGGGGCAGGGAATCTGACCTACCACGAACAAAGGTATGTTCATTGTGGAAGACTGTCGGTCGCTGCAGGATCTCTCTCAGTTCGAAAATGGTTCTTTCCAGAGTAACACGCATTGGAGTTTTTGTCTAAACTGGTATGTAGCTTGGATTCCATTTTGTGATGGTTGTGCTTCACGAATATCAGGTTAGAAGGGTAACTATTTAACACATTTATTTTATACTTATAGTAGCCGCATGGCTTCTTTGGTGATGACTGACAGTTCACGGCTGACTTCTGAGAGTCAACATTTAGGTATATACCTAAATTTTGACCATCAGAAATGACAGCTGCTAAACACATGTTTTTGCAGATCATCTAATTTGGCGTAGGGATACTAATTTGGTCTGGTAACTATTTAAAGCTGTCAGTCAGCACCAAAGAAGCCATGGGGCTACTGTAGTTTGAGGTAACTTCCATTAGGAACGCTATTTAATTTTCAAACCGTATCATTTTTAACCATAAGAATTGATATAAAATTCTTGTTTATTCCTTAAGTGTGTTTCATTTCAGTTTGGTCAAATGGGTAGGCTCACAAGAGAATTCCAATATTAATATACCCTGTTTGAATATATATATTTAGTTTCGAGTCTGTTCCTCTATATCAGGATGATCAAATAAAACTATAAATTATATAATCTAGCAAATTACATAACATTATTTTTAATAATCTGTTATATTAATGGGCCCCCTATTAGCAGTGTGACCCATTATTCGTACGGATAAGACGCATAGAAACTATATTAGTACGTTCAACATACGGCTACTAGCTTTATAGCTCCTCCTTGTACAATATAGATATAGCTATGGCAGTTAATAAATTAAATCTTTAAAATGAAATCTCTCCTAACTCACAAGTTGAGTGCACCAACAAACACAATTCATTGACAAAGCAATGCTTGCCTGAACAAGGTCGTGAAATGAAGCGATATATAAATTGTTGTATAAAGAGTGTAATTGAACTAATATATCCTGTTTGACGACACTGTTAGGATCCAAACTTCTGTCACGAAATTACAAGACCATCTACTTCCTTTATTAACTTACCAAATCTCAACAAACGGCTTTCATTATTAGCCAGTTTAGTTAGATAAGCCTTCAGTAGAATGTTTTTTTTTAAATTGATCAGTATTATAGATGTTCATTGAATACTTTGTTTTAGTTTATAAATCAGTTATGTGGATGTGTTAAGCAAAACAATAATATAATCCGTGTGTGAAATTTTAATTTATTTGTTATTGTTGATGTATATTCTGCAGTATCTCTTTTTAATCAACACCGTTCATCATAAAGCAGGCCCAAGCCCAACTAAGTGTTATTATTGCAGGTCCTACGTCTTCATCTATTAAGGAATAGACGCGAGTGAGAATTTTTCAGGATGTGATTAATTATAATAATAATATTTAGCACCGCGTCTTACTACCCGTTCGGGTTATACGCTCTAATTACTATTTACTCTAATGGATTAGGAATTGGGAAGGTTGAATTAGAGGAAGTGAACCCACATTTGCGTGGAGGGAGAGTGGAAAACAATTTAGGGAACCCCCCCCCCCAGCTCACCCGACCGAGATTCGAACCTCGATCTCCCCGTCCTCAGCAGTCGAGCTCAACACGACTAGCGCGTCAGCCAACTACGCCACCGAGGCAGGTGATGTGATTAATTCTTTAGACATATATGTAAGAGTGTTTTTACGCTAGCTACATTATCATTTTAACATAACGGCGAGGAGTGTATGGAGACTTCTTTATAGCATTAAGCTTAACTCTGATGGGTAGTGAATAGACCTTCATCATGTAAGCAGAGATGTTTTGATCATATGATCAGTGGATTGAGCACATAGAACCCACTTGACTGCTGCAACTCTTATAGGGCCCCTACACGATCAGTCAGACTGTCAGTATTAATTAGTACTTTATTAATACTGATCATGTAGGTGCCCTATAAGAGAGAGGGCACAGCAAACATTCTGAAAAATATTAAATGATATATTTTACCCACATATTTTGAGATTATATAATAATAACAACTTTAGAACTGCGTAATTTTAATTTTTGAATTGACAGTCAAAACAATAATAAAACTATGGAGGGTTCAACGTGAAGCTGCAGTAGCCACAAGAGGTCCAAAATATCTAGAGTAAATAACCGAGGTTTTCACACATTTGTGTCAGGTTTACCAACTATCTAATTACTGTAGTCCTATAATTAATTATATTTTACGAATAGGCCTATGTCGGTATGTATTTATGCTCCTCACACAAGCTCTGGTCTTGTGACCCTTTGACAAACCCAGACCTGTCGGGAGTTGCTATGCATTCTGTTGATTGAAAATAATTTCCTGCAGCTTTCAAGTAGGAGGATCCCTTCCCAGTGCTGTTGGGATACTGACTGCACATCACAGCTCGCCATGAAAACAAGCGGCTTTCATCACCGGGAGTTTTCACACCCTATTGCTAGGTGCTAAGCTTACCTGTCAATACATCAGTTAGAAGGATACCATTTTGCTCCAGTGCAATAGAATAGTAAATTAATGATTAAACAACAAGAGGATAAGAGTTCAACTCTAACTGCTTGACATACATTTATTGAAAAGCTTATACTGTACATTATAACCGTAGCAACCATAACAAAGCGAGCTAAAAGTATTGTTTATGGCAAAACTTTTTTTTTTTTGCAAAAATTAGAATCCTAGTTTAATTTTCTTCTAATGGTGATATCAACATTTCTTGAATATCTATCACGAAAATAGCAGCAATAGATGAGAAAACCCACCTCGGTGGCGTGGTTGGCTAACGCGCATGGCGTGTTGAGCTCAACAACTGAGGACGGGGAGATCGAGGTTCGAATCTCGGTTGGGTGAACTGAGGGTGGTTTTTCCTAAATGGTTTTCCACTCTTCCTCCACGCAAATGCGGGTTCACTTCTTCTAATTCAACCTTCCTAATTCCTAATCCATTAGCGTAATTAGTACTTAAAAGTGTATAACCCGAACGGGTAGTAAGACGCGGTGCTAAATATAAACATATAGGAGATCGGGCGAGGAAGAAGATAGAGTCAGTCATTCTTTACAGCATCCAGATATTGGTTTCAATATCTCTGATTATTTTCTATCGGAGGGGGGGGGACAGGAACATCCCCCTCATCACCCCTCCCCTTCTTCTTGGAATCCGTCACTGTAAGAAACACAGTTCTAGACTTTCCAAAACAAACAAAAAAGTTATTTCTTAAACAGGATCACAATAGAATAGTTCAAGATTAATTGAAGGCTATTCCTACATATTACAGGCTTTCTTTAAACAATGACAGTATAGCTAGTGAGAAATTTGTACTCTGATGTAGTATTTACTCAACTGCATTAATCATTTGTGATAATAAAATAAATCACAACTATAGTTGTTTAAGAGTTCCGAGCAAATTCTTCACAGTCGTTTAGATTACTTGGATACCTAGACCAAATACATTAAAAACAAGCTATAAGCACTTCCTTAATGTTATTCAAATCCAAAAGTTAACACCGGCAATTTTACTGTATAGAGATTGAGGTGGAATGGAACTCATCAAATCAACCTTTAATGTATAATAACAAAGGCGTCTATATTCTTATCAATCTGTAAACATTAGCTGTAATAGCGGGGATAACGTAGTAGTAATATGTGTATGAAGAAGTATCGCTATATTCCATGTAGGAACACACTAATATACGTTCAGTATTTAGCACAAAGAACATTGCACCAGATCCACCTATGTATCTAGAAGAGTGTACCTTTTGAATATTTTAGGAACTTCTTTTAAAAGTGTAAATTATACTTGTGCTAATAAGGCGCAGTTTTGGATGCATCGACCGAAATATATTGAATTAGCGGCTAGTTATTCGTGTGAATATTAGAAAGCAAATATATCATATGGGGAAGATTCACAATGCATCGTTTCTACCTTCGTGCTTTCTATTGTGAAAAATTAGACGTAATATTCTTAGTAACTACAGACATTGTAGATCACTTTGATTTTTTGTTATGAATAATAAAAAATGGTATTGTACGCCAGTTGTTCAGCTGTGTGGTACTACACATCCGCTACCCTATTTTAATTGGATTTTTAGATATTTATTCGGTGGCCTGGTGGTCTTGGGGTAAGGTGTTGGGCTTCTTTGCTGGGGTTCGGGGTTCAATCTTCGGTCCCGGCACAGATTTATCTGATTACCAAACCCTTCCTTCACCTCTGACAAGACATCTTGTGAATGTGAGGAATGCCAGGCCTCCACCGTGGTTCGGATTCCACGTTAAACTGTAGGTCCTTCATTTCATCTCACAATCACCCTACCATTACACATTAGCGTAAGTGAGTATAACCCGAACGGGTGGTAAGACGCGGTGCTAATAATNTGTAGGTCCTCCATTTCATCTCACAATCACCCTACCATTACACATTAGCGTAAGTGAGTATAACCCGAACGGGTGGTAAGACGCGGTGCTAATAATAATAATAGTAATAATAATAATCTGAAATGAATTTTTCTCTGATATTTTCTAGTCTATTACCTTTGTGGATTGTCAGTATAATTTGACCGAGTGTGAAATAGACAGTATTTTGGCCAGCCCAAAAGTATATGGATTTTCATATTGAATGTAATGTGTGTGGTGTTTTATTTATGAAGCTCAAAGTTGAAAGCAGGCCCTCTAGTTATATCTATTGTACCCATCGCTTTCAAGTTAATTCTAATGTCGTCCTTCCACCAGCAATCTGTGCGAGATCTGATTATCCTAACAATGTTTTATTATGGGTCGCGGTGTGTGTCGGCTACATTTCCCAAACACTCTGTATTTATTTTCGTCGTGTAAGGAAAGACACCCATGAAACCATTTGTTTTACTTTTCTTGGAAGCACGGAAGAGGTTCATAACTAACTGACAAAGCAATGAAATACATATCCCAACCGTATTATTTTATTAATTTTCACTTTCTTAGTGTTATTGACAGTTTATTATTATTATTATTATTGTTAGCACCGCGTCTTACTACCCGTTCGGGATATACGCCCTTACGCTAATGTGTAATGGTAGGGTGATTGTGAGATGAAAATGGAGGACCTACAGTTTAACGTGGAATCCGAACCACGGTGGAGGCCTGGCATTCCTCACATTCACAAGATGTCTTGTCAGAGGTGAAGGAAGGGTTTGGTAATCAGATAAATCTATGCCGGGACCGGGGATTGAACCCCGGCCGCCAGCATAGGAGTCTCAAACCTTATCCCTAGATCACCAGGTCACCTATTAACGGTTGAAATTGTTCTTAACCAATGGTTTTTTTCGCAGGAATCTATAAATTATTATCCTCAATCTGTTTGAGCATAAACTTATTCCTTACTAGCCCCTGATAACTTTTTTTTTTTTTTGCAGCAACTCTCTTACTATTGTATCACAATATACCGTTTAATTTCAATGATAATAGGTAAGTTTTTTGTGTATCCCAATCTTAACTAAATGTTCATATAATTTGTTTTATTTAACTGAAGCAGGCCTTTTTGAAATCTATGACACATATGTACAATCATAATTTATGCACCCTTTTTCTAATATTTGCCGAATATTAAATATATGATCAATTGTTTGTGTGTTATAAAACCAGAGATTTTTTTCCTCTACATATATCGATCTTATTAAAATTGTGCAACATGTAGGTAGTAGCGGGATGGCTCTATAGTTATTAGATTATAATTAATAATAATAATATTAGCACCGCGTCTTACTACCCGTTCGGGTTATACGCTTTTTTAAGTACTAATTACGCTAATGAATTAGGAATTGGGAAGGTTGAATTAGAGGAAGTGAACCCGCATTTGCGTTGAGGTAGAGTGGAAAACCATTTTAGGAAAAACCACCCCCAGTTCACCCGACCGAGATTCGAACCTCGATCTCCCCGTCCTCAGCAGTCTAGCTCAACACGACTAGCGCGTTAGCCAACTACTCCACCGAGGCGGGTAGATTAAAATTCATTCTTTACATTATTGTGGTGGCACCTCATGAGTACGTAATAGTTAATGGATTTCTCTTACCAACATTTCACCACAACACTTTATTAACTCTTCTGGAATTGAATCTTCACTAATACTTGGCCCTGGGGCTAATGGTTCAGCAGTATTTATTTAGATAACCTCACCCAATTAGTATCGTCCATGAAAATTTGAAAATTCACGATTGGATTGAAATAATGGCTCCATCTATTTGAAACTTTGTCCATGTCTAACATCGAGCTACCATTCTCATATTTCACTGAAATGGAACAATCCTACTTTTCCTATATCCATTAATATATATAAGGTTTCCTAATATTTATATTTTTGTTATATCTCGCCAACTTTACCCTTTAAATATTTTTTTTTCTGAATATGACACGTGCCTTCCTTTACTCTTTAAATGTGCTTAAACTCAATTCGCTAAGACATTAATTTAACCAATGTAATTTTTCCTATCGGCTCTTTTTTAATTTCAAGCATTCGTTGCCAAACAAAAGCTTATTCCTACTCTCTTGGCAGAAACCTACACTACTCTTTGTTGAATATACGTATAATATTATACCAAACATTCCCGCAGTTTCTCTGGATTCAAGTTTTACTCACTATCCTGGCAGCACTGTAGGAGAGTGGTGTTCAACATTATGGGTTGGTGAATCTCCAAATACATTACTTGTCAAACTTTTATCCCAAAGTTGTTAATGCATAGCGTAAGTTCTGAATTTGGAGTAAAAAGAGAAAAACTGCTCTTCCAGGTCGTATATTCCTACGTCCAGATATTTGGTCTTTATAATGAAATTATATTTTTAAATTTTATGTAAAATTTGGAGGGTGGGTGTATGTACCAAAGATTGATCACCCCTGCTCAAGGGCTGCAAACCCATGTCTGTTTCTCTACATAATATTTTTCTAGCTTTCTATTTTTTGTTACTGACGGACGTTCCCTAAGTTTTTCTACGGCCAAGTAGTCTGAATGACCTCAACATACAGTAAACTTGTGTTGGAGGTCCGCCACACGAGGCTGAATACCGTCACGGTGGTGGAAACCAGAGGCTGAATACCATTACGGTGGTGGAAACCAGAGGCTGAATACCATTACGCTGGTGGAAACCAGAGGCTGAATCACCGTGTGAGTTATGTCCGATACAATGTGGAGCAGTTGTAGTCGCCCATCTCTCAGCGGAATGAGTCCTTCCTGTCTCCGACTGATCTAGATTGGACTCATCCACTGCCCTTTATACTGTTTTTGCAGTGGTAAAGGCAGGGACTGTATTCCAACGGAACAGCCGAATCCATTTATTTATTATAGAGCCATAGAAATTACAATGCATACATATTAAAGAAATACAATTCTGAGGAACAGGAACATTATAAAATCAACGTGAACGACTCCAGAGATCGATCCGTTTCTATTATCGAGCCACGTCCTTGAGGTTCCCTTCCAGTAGAGTTCCGGGATGGTTTGTACAGGTATATAGGCTGCAGTGTCGGTATTTTGTCTCCTGCCAGGCTAGTGTCACCGATTCTTTTTCCGGACACCTCTATAGCATTCGTTCATTTGGATGTGAGGAAGATGTAAAAGCAGTTTATAGGGCACCTATCAGAAAGTCATGATGTCGGAACATAATAGTCACAAGGTATTTTGCTTAATATTAACTCCCGGCTGGGCGGTATTTTGAGAGCCCTAGTCTCCATAGCTAATGCCACTCTTAATGAGGCCGTCTCTTCTGTTTGATGGAATTGGGCACCCGCGAATCTTGTTGTATACCAAACTTCTCTCGTGGGAACCAAAATGAATCCCCCGTTGATATTTGGGTTGCTGATCCGATGTGTGTGGTGCTGGAGATGGACTGTTTGAGATAGTGGCGTCAGTTGATGGGTCTGTATAGGTATCTCACACTCCTATGACCCTGGGCCACTGATCCATGAATTCCTGAAGGATATGAATCGTCTCCTTAGTGTCTGCATTCAAAACGACGAATTTTGGTCAATTTTATGTGGTATTATAAGTATATCGTGGCTTCTGGAACACTTGACGGGTTAACACCCCTATCTTAGGGTTGGCTAGAATTTCCAGCGTCGATTCTCAGCTGGATTCTTGGGTGGAGTTATTTCAGGAGATGTCTCTGGTTATACATATTATCCGGGAAAACCTATTACAAGTCGGTGTCCCCTAAGGCGTGGTACTGATTGAGAATGTGTACGGTTTCTATGAGTTTTTACAATCCATCACGAAGATTCAACATTAATTAAGTTGTGTTGTTGTTGTTGGGGTTCCTCCTGCCTACAATTTACACTAATTAATATTAATATACAAAATTATGGGTTACCGATCAATGAAAAATTCAGAAAAAACATCTCGATATCGTGTTTGTTTTTACTGGTTTCACCACGGTGTAATAGTTCACATCCTGCTATATTCAGTTGATCTTGGCCTGGAGTTGAACAGTAACCCACAGCACAGGGCAGAAGTGGCGGTTTCCTGAAAATACAAAACATACATTCGTGTAAATATCTGGATTATTCGAAGGTGAAAAATGAAAAAAATAACAGATGATTAATCAATACATCGTATTCCTACAGTCCACAAAAGATATATTTTTAATTATTCTTATTTTAGCATTTATTTGACAATGTATTATAAAGATGCAATTTTATCTTAAATCATTATCCATATAAACATCTTTTAAACACACAGAATACATCCTCAAGCACGTGCATACTCCCACCCTTTCAACAATATCCAGACGCCGAGTAATGTTTTATTTGTTTGTTTTTAAAACTATTAATGTGTCTCTTCTTCGCACAGCATCTAGCCTCTGCCTTAATATAAATTCTATCAATATGCTCAAACTAACGTATTGGATTCCCTTTCAAACAGCACTCCTTCAGCACCCATTAGTTAATAACTGTCCATATGAGATTTCCACATACATTTACTAAATATCTCATTCCAACAGCAGCCACCAATCTCTTGTTTTTCTCTCCACAAGTCCACGCTTCACGTCCATAAAACAGTGTTGGGGTTAACACAATTTTATATACCGACATCTTTGTCTCTCTCGATATTGCTTCAGTCTTTGCCATAGTCAGAGCCCTGCTTTTATGGTGAATAAAAAAGCCCAATTTCGTTTTTAAGTTTCCCAAAAGCGGCGAATAAGCGGTGAGTTACAAAAATCCTATTTTTGCGACGAAATTATCGAATTAAGACAAAAGTGTTAAAAAAAAGGTTGTTTTTACCAAACTTTCGTGATTAAGGTGACTTTGTTGGGTTAAAACTAGACTTCCAGGACAATGTTTGAAACAGGTAAACTAAACATATTGAAGTGAAAACAAAAAATTACATTTTGTTTGGACAAAACGGTAAAAAACACTAGTCCGCAAAAAAATGTGCTGTCAACTTATTAAAAAAGTAAGATTTAGCGGAAGCTGGTCCGGGAAAAGTATGTACAAGTCACAAAGACAAAATATTACACAAAAATCATCTTGTTACTTCACAAAAATTGTGACTATATTTTTAAATCTCAATTTAGGCTAGAAAAATACAAAATAACTACTCAACATCACCAAACTGCAACATGCAGCTGGTAACAATGTTATCCACTTTCATTGTGTGATTCTGCGGTCTGTTACTACTAAACTATACCTAGAAAAATATCGTTCTGAATCTGCATTTGAAATCGGCAGCCACAACGCTTGCAAACACTTTGTTGCGAAGTCACTGAACATACTGTCTGTCTTCAGCCCTAGCAGCACATTCTCAATTTTTAAACTTTCGATGCCATCACTCTCTTCCATCAAAACTTTCAATTTTTATTTTTCAATATCCCAAAATATTAGCGCGAATGCCGAAAATCGCGATTATCGCGGACATCATTTAAAATCGCGAATATCGCGCTAAAACGCCGATTTCGCGAATTATCGCGACAATTCTGAGCATATATTTGTAATCAGGGTAACCTGAAATGTGAACATCTGAAAGAAACAAATGCCATATCTAACATTCACGAACTATCGCGAACTCCACAAACGCAGGGCTTTGGCCATAGTCCACATACCTACGTGCGTTCACCCGTCTATTCCAGCCTTCCATTTTTACAGAACATTCTGCACAGATACACAAAATCACCCACTTTTTCTAACAGTTTTCCATTTATACTAAGTTGACATTCGCTTCCTGATCCGTCCTTATTAAAAACTATTATCTTTATTTCGGATACATTTATACGAATATCCAACCTGCCTTTCCCCACATTCATACGATTTAATGCATTATGCTAGTCACTTTCACTCTCAGGCATCATCTGCAAATAACAGCAATCACATTCACATAGTCTATTTGTACATCGACCACGTACTCTCAAACCTATCCATGAATACATTAAACAATTATGGAGACATAGCACACCCTGTTCAATGTCAATAATAAATAATTTGTTAAATTATTTAAATAATATAAACAGTATATGAAGTATTTAAGTATTTGTGTTCAATAAAATAGGCAACATAAATATAAACTATAGTTTTAATATAAATTATAGTTTTAAGGAATGACCTGGTGGTCTAGGGGGTAAGGTGTCATCAGACTTCTGTGCTGGCGTCCGGGGTTCAAACCTCGGTTCCGGCACAGATTTATCTGATTACCAAACCCTTTATTCACCTCTGACAAGACGTGTATTAATCACAACTTGTGAATGTGTGGCATGTCCAGGCCTCCACCGTGGTTCGGATCCCACGTTAAACTGTAGGTCCTCCATTTCATCTCACAATCACCCTACCATTTCATATTAGCGTAAGGGCGTATAACCCGAACGGGTAGTAAGACGCGGTGCTAGTAATAATAATAATAATAATAAAAGTAACTAATGAAGCTAACATTAAGTCAACAAGCACTGGCAGCATAGTTTTGCACACACACACACACACACACACACACACACACACACACACACACACACACATATACATATATATATATATATATATATATATATACGTATATATTATATTATTGATCGTCAGTTTTTTAAGATTTTTTAATTTTTTTAACTGCTATTGCTTCATTAAAATCAAATCAAGTCCTAAATTGTTTTATTGTGTGTTGACTCGACTCACATTTCTTTACTCGCAGTCATCACGGTGGCAGAACTTCTATTATTATTATTATTATTATTATTAATAACAACAAAAAACAATTTTTCCAACAATAAATACAAAACACATCGAATGAATTTGCTAATCGAAATATAAGCTATGCCCAAATAAAATAACTCACTAGTAAGATTTAACAAATCATCAAGATTACGCCTATGAGGAATATTTAGACATCCAATTAAAAAAAATATATTAATAGTTTTAAAATAGATTAATATGTATTTTGAATAATATGATCACTAATATAAAACTTCACCATTAACAAAAACTATCTCCTATGCTCTCATCAAAATAACAAACCCACTGAAAAATAATCAAGACGCCATGAGCTCTGGGTATTATATGTTGCAAATTATTGTAACTAAGTGTTGAAATTGGCGAGTACGAGTATTCCTGCAGTGGAAGTTGTTTATGTTGTACCAACCATTGTTTTCCCCTCATGAAGTTGTTTATGTTGCACCAACCCTTATTTTACCCTCATGAAGTTGTTTATGTTGCACCAACCCTTATTTTACCCTCATGAAGTTGTTTATGTTTTACCAACCCTTGTTTTCCCCTCATGGAGTTGTTTATGTTGCACCAACCCTTGTTTTCCCCTCATGGAGTTGTTTATGTTGTACCAACCCTTGTTTACCCCTCATGGAGCTGTTTATGTTGCACCAACCCTTGTTTTACCCTCATGAAGTTGTTTATGTTGTACCAACCCTTGTTTTCCCCTCATGAAGTTGTTTATGTTTTACCAACCCTTGTTTTCCCCTCATGGAGTTGTTTATGTTGTACCAACCCTTGTTTCCCCTCATGGAGTTGTTTATGTTGCACCAACCCTTGTTTTCCCCTCATGGAGTTGTTTATGTTGTACCAACCCTTGTTTACCCCTCATGGAGTTGTTTATGTTTTACCAGCCCTTGTTATCCCATCATGAAGTTGTTTATGTTGTACCAACCCTTGTTTTCCCCTCATGAAGTTGTTTATGTTTACCAACCCTTGTTTTCCCCTCATGAAGTTGTTTATGTTTTACCAGCCCTTGTTTTCCCCTCATGAAGTTGTTTATGTTGTACCAACCCTTGTTTTCCTCTCATGAAGTTGTTTATGTTTTACCAGCCCTTGTTTTCCCCTCATGAAGTTGAATTTCACAAAAAAATATATTATAATCGGATTCGTATGACCTGAAGGGATCCTTCCTGAAAATTTTCAAGATTATGGATTTAGAAATTCGGAATTCATCGGGTCAGGGCTTTCGATTTTATATTAAGATGTACACAATTACAAATATTTCTAATTTAAAACTTATTATTTATTACATTATTTTGGATGTATTTTACAGAATATGTATGGAGTGCATTCATTATACACCAACAGCTTTGGGGGGTACAAAGTGGAAGATAAATAAATTATTATGGGGGTATGCAAACAAAAAAGGTTGAATACCACTTGTTTGGAGTACTGGCTTCAAACCTCTCCTCCTTATAGAATCTTCCCCCCCCCCCACTGCTTCTTACTACCTGTTACCCATTACGGTTGTGCGCATCCATTAATAACGCTGATGGTAAAGGTATAATTGAGAGGAAATGTACCCACATTTGCGTGTAGAGATAGTGTGAAGCCACTTGGGGAAAGCCACACCTAATACATCGATGAGGGTTTGGGAAACCCCCTGTGGCTATTAGCTGTAACTAAGAAGCAATAACGTAAATAACATCGAGTGATTGGCAAGGCAAGGGGTTGAATGGAACAACCCCCGTCTCAACATTACAGCCAATTAGCCCTGACTGTAATTAAGCCGGAGGAAGAATTACGAAAATACTTCTCTCTACCGCCACCCTTCACGCGAGGGGGGGGGGGAGAGAACCGACAAGAAAACCAAGATATTAAAATTGCGAGTGGGTTGTAAGAGGGTAGGGAAATTTTCCGGCAATATTGGAAGTATCACTGGGTGCACGTGTCGGGGAAGACGGGAGGTTCCTTTTATGACAGATAAAATTATGGTTCTAATAATTAGAACGGAATCTAACTTTGTAATTTTATAAAAGTGTGGCTACGAGTTTTATATTCCGTTGTGTATTTATACTTTATTAGAGTAATAAAAAGGTTTGATAGCATTTTATATTTAATCATGTTATATTATTGATATATTCATATTTTGTTTCTTATGTGAGACGTAGAAAGGTTTACTGAAGTGAATCAAAACTGTATTTAAAATAATCCCCCATAGCACCTTGAATAAATCAGCTCTTTCTAAAATTACTAATATTTTTTAATCTTGTGTGAGAGTTATTACATATGTGGTTGTCGTTTTTTTCAGACCCTTAAAATAATATAAGAGCTGCGAGACCTCGATATTGCAAGGCACAATGAGTGTGATTTTTTCACTCTCCCTCTAGGCAAATACTAGTAGTTTCTCTTACTTGGTGACCTGGTGGTCTAGGAGTAAGATGTCAGACTGGTGGCCGGGGTTCAATCCTCGGTCCTGGCACAGATTTATCTGATTACCAAACCCTTCCTTCACCTCTGACAAGACATCTTGTGAATGTGGGGAATGCCAGGCCTCCACCGTGGTTCGGATTCCACGTTAAACTGTAGGTCCTCCATTTCATCTCACAATCACCCTACCATTACACATTAGCGTAAGTGCGTATAGCCCGAACGGGTAGTAAGACGCGGTGCTGATAATAATAATAATAATAATAATAATTCTTTTACTTATCTTCCTGTTCGTTTCAATAATCTTACGATAAGGCAAATCGGATAAAAAATATAGGGAACTTATAAAAGAAGAGTGTGGATTAATTTACTTCTTTTAGCCTTTGAAAATGGCGGCAATCTCCTAATTAAACTAATATAAGATGAAACTATATAAAATGAAAATAGGCTAAAGCAAATTATCCTATCAAAATGTTATTTCACAATATAATTACAGGTCAGAGAATTGAACACCTCCTTCTACTACCCAATTAAAATAGTATAATTAGTTCGATAGTAAGCAAATACATAGTTATAATATGAAAGTAATTATAGTTTAAACATTCTAATTACATTGTAGAAACAAGTTACGAGTACTTTACTACTATAAATTAATATTTTTAATACCTAAATTATGCATAAGAATGAATACACAGGAACATTAATTAAACACAGCTAATATGTTTCACTGCCAATGCTCAAAATCCATCAGCTACTGGTAGCGATAAAAAAAACATCCAAGTGCGACCAAACTAACAAAACGATAAAATAATAAAAATACACTAATTGTTCCTGTGGTTTGGTTGAAAACAAAATACATATTATTATCCACTGAACCTTTTTTTTTTCAACTAAAAAAGAATCCAACACAACAAAAGTTATTTCAATCACCAATCAACATGCAAATCAATCTGATTTTGATATGCAACTTTTATCCCCCCCGTTATTCTGTTTTCAATTTTCCCGTTTCGTATCCAAGCCGGCAAAATTACCACGGTAAATGATAAAGCGGTGCCGGTAAAGTAACGTCGCCAGCAATAATTACCAACTTGTCGGCTAAAAACTAGTCGTGGAAATAAGCCGCGATAAGAAAATGAACCTCCAGAGCTGAATTACCTGTCATACACAGATGTTTACTTCGATTTTACAAGAAAACAAATTCGTGAAATATCCTTGTGTTTGTTTTTTTTGGTGGGACTGGTACAGTTTGGGAAAATAAGAGGGAAAAGGGGGGCGGGTGGGGTAAGATTTATCTTCAAGTGGATGAGATTTGTGCGGGAAATCTCTTGAAAGAGATCCAAGAACTCTGCTCTCCGTCTTTCTTAGCGAGGCCAAGCGAGCAACTCATACAAACCCACAATCCCTTCTAGTTTGAAGATTTCCCTTCTTTCCCTGAAAAGTTTTCTCCCGCAAACTACCCCCCCACCATCGCCCCCTATTTCTACGCCACAAAATCCTCCTTTTTTTTCCCGCCGAAGACTTTGGGACGCTGTAGCATAGATGTAAATCAGAATAGACGGCGTAGATTTTTATTAGTTTTGATTAACAAGCTTACACTAGTGCCCCTACTATCAAAGAACGGTTTTGTTGTACCGCGTCTTACTACCCTCCCGGGCTATCCACGTTCTATTTTACCAATGGGGTAGGGTCGAGAAGTTGAATTTAGAGGAAATGTACACACACTTACGTGGGGGAAGGAGTAGGTAGCCATTTAAGAAAAAAAACTTTTAGTATACCCAACAGGGATTCAAACACCGACATCTCCATCACCGGAAAAAATGACTATATGAGCTTGACGTTTAGTCCACGAGCCCACCGGTGCGAGTAACTATGTAACCTAAATGAAATAGAATGAAGCGAGGGAATATTGAAAGCCCGGAATCTGTTCCACCAAATCACCAGATGTATCAATAATATATCAATAGATCAACCCGCATTGATAGACACTTAAGCCAAATATCAAGCTCCTTAAGTCATGTTTTCCGGTGACATGGAGGTCAGGCCAAGTATATTGAGTTATTTTAGCAAATGGTTTTCCACTCTACCTTTATGCAAACGCAGGTACATATAATCTAAATTTTATATTCACAACATTAGTGTGATTCAATGCCTATATCCCGGACGGGTAGTAATACACGGAAATAATTCCCCCACTGATCGGGTTAATGTCATGGAAGAAGTATTATTATTATTATTATTATCAGCACCGCGTCTTACTACCCGTTCGGGTTATACGCACTTACGCTCATGTGTAATGGTAGGGTGATTGTGAGATGAAATGAAGGACCTACAGTTTAACGTGGAATCCTAACCACGGTGGAGGCCTGGCATTCCCCACATTCACAAGATGTCTTGTCAGAGGTGAAGGAAATGGAAGAAGTAGTTCAGTTCTTAATCATCTTGGTTTCATAGCAAGTTAAAAAATCAAAGTATGCTGAAGCCCTCATTACAGTTTTTACGCTAACATTATGAACATTCAATAATGGCCATAAAAGTATAAAACCAATACAAACCACCACCTGTTCTGTCTGCACCTTTGTCAAATGTCATTTATTCAAACTTGAACAAATATCGGCAATCCTCATTAATGATGCTATCTTATTGTGTGAAAAATAAATAAAAATAAAAATAAAATTATAAATTGTCTCTCAGAGCCTGAGATAACTATGGAGGAGACCAAGGGCTCCATTGAGGACAGTTTAAAAAAAGCCTTTTTATTATTTGCCAGAAAGTGCTCAGATTAAAGCCCTTACCTCTACTCTATAGAATCGACACCATTTCATGTGTGGAGACTTCCCTTTGTTCGGCTACAACATTGTAAATTGACTTCATATTTCTCAGTAATGGGCAAATAGAAACTGCCAATCTGTAGTGTACTAGCTGTAGAGTCACTAGACAAGAGCACGGCCACGTTCGTCATGAAGCCGTATTTCCGGGAACGGCTAGACTGGGCGAGCGAGTGACTAGATTATAAAATAGAACACATTGGTTGTAGTGAGAGGTGGCCAGACTGGAGAGAGCGACTAGAATATAAAATAGAACACATTGGTTGTAATGAGAGGTGGCCAGACTGGAGAAAGTGACTAGAATATAAAATAGAACACATTGGTTGTAATGAGAGGTGGCCAGACTGGAGCGAGTGACTAGAATATAAAATAGAACACATTGGTTTTAATAAGAGGTGGCCAGACTGGAGCGAGTGACTAGAATATAAAATAGAACACATTGGTTTTAATAAGAGGTGGCCAGACTGGAGCGAGTGACTAAAATATAAAATAGAACACATTGGTTTTAATAAGAGGTGGCCAGACTGGAGAAAGTGACTAGAATATAAAATAGAACACATTGGTTGTAATGAGAGGTGGCCAGACTGGAGCGGGAGAGCGACTAGAATATAAAATAGAACACATTGGTTGTAATAAGAGGTGGCCAGACTGGAGCGGGCGACCGGGCGAGCGCTAGAAAGGTAGAACTGGTTCTATTTTTCAAGCTCGAGCGCTCGACCCGGTACAGTCTAGTTTACAGGCGCTAGGCAACATTATTGTGTGTTGGTTCATGGAGTGCTAGGAAAACTTCTCATTTTGACATTTTTATTACTATCGATAGATTTATCACATCTGCTACTAACGGCCTAATTAAGTTGGTAAGATCATAAACCATACCTATATGTAAAACTGATATGTTAAAATACTTCCAATATTATAATCAAAGTAGACCTTTACAAATAATAATCACCATTAGCACGAATAGAGGATGGGAAAACCACAACAATAAATCCCTTGTTAAAAACCACCCTCAGTTCACCGAGTCAAGATTCGAACCTTTGCCTTCTCGTCAACAACTATCAAGAGCTATCTGCTAATCACACACTTGCTCACTCGCCAGTTTGGCCACCCAGTCGCTCACTCACTCTCACGATTGTCAGTCTGGCCGAACCCTAAGAAGCAATTTTTTCCCATTTAAACATTTCTAAACGACGTATAGCCCAAATGGGTATTGAGACGTGGGGATAAAACAAAGTCTACAAGAACGGGGTGCATCTTAGAATCGCGGTTATTTCTCGACCAACGCTTTAGATGGCTCAGAAGACGGTCCATTATCGAATAATAAAGATAAAGATGGCTCAAAAGAATAAAACTGATATTGATTCAGAAGGAAGAGATTAGGAACTTAGATTAGAAGAAATAAGGTTTTTATATAATCGATATTCATGGAATGTAACAAAAATGGCTCTATGATATGTCTATGGCTGTAACATCGCCACCTTCTTGCACGCCTTAGTCTCGAGGGCCACGAAGAAAACTCCCCTTCATCCTGCCATGCATAATTCAGCAAAGAAGGGAGGTGAAGCCAGATAAGGAGGAATGGAAATTATAACGGAGGACAGAGAGCGTGGGAAGAACACGAGAAAAGAGGGCATAAAGTAAAACAGTGTGGACGACAAATAGCATGTATATCACTCAACATCAACCATGTTTCTTAACCTAACGCGCTAAGAACATGGTGAATCTCCCTCTTTTTCTTCAGGATGAACAACTGGACCCATGGTACAGTGGTCAGTGCACCTGGTTACGATTTGGGGCTCGATTCCTTGCAGGTACCATGAGTATTTTCACCAGGTTTTGGTTAAATTAAGCTTAAGTTAGGTTTAAGATCACTCCTGGTTCCACACCTCTGTGCTACCAAAGCGGCTAAAAGTCTATACACACAGGCGACCAAACCAAGTAGCATATATCTCCCAGTCAAAGCGAAATAAAAGTCCAACAACTAAAACCGTTGCTTTCAGCAATGACGATTGTGCCTAAACATTTAAACACTGTATTAATATTTCAACGCCAAAATATTACGACACTGCGCATTCGCATTCTATTCCACGAGGGTTAGTGTCACAGTTTCTCTGATTGCTTTTTTAAAAATATAAAACCCGTTTCAATGGACACACGGTCAAAAGCGCCAAGCTCACAATTTACTGGAGTACCGTGGTGACTGTGATTTCAAGGTTAGATTCTCTGGTGGGTCTACTAGGGTGTGGTATATTTTACTTTCGTGAATTATCTGACATTGCCAATGGTGTCTGCCAACAGTTTATTGTGCAAGATGTAGTGTGCTCACCAAAGTTGTGTCATGCATTGTTCACAACCCTAGATCTGCAACAACAAAAGAATACTTCCGTGGTATGGGAATATTACTAATGAAGCACCCATTACATACACATTTAGGAATTGATCATGGTGTGCCAGTAATTAGTCAAGGTGTTTCTTCCACCAAATTAATTACACTTATGCCATGCGGCTACATAATTGTGCCACCAGCTGCCCTAAAGTCGAAGAACTTCAGTACGCCAGATGTGAAAGAGCTCGCGAGACCTTGTGAGCTCCTCTTTGCTGCAACATAAGATGAGTTTGTATGATTCAGAACTGTCAAGACAGCCGGTAAAACTTCAACCACGGATGGTTGGTATCATGTTATTACCACTACGCTGACGTGTACCAAGTTGTTACCTTAGCTACCGTAATCAATGCACTGGCGATGATACGGCACTCCATGGATTTCTCAGCTGTTCAGCACTTGAACCTTGGTCAAATTCTCGTCCTGGCTGCTGACCAACCACTTTATGCTCTTGTGAAGTTAATCCAATGAACCTGGCCAGCCAACCATGGAGAAGATCGCTGTGTCATTATGTTAGGTATCTTATACATCAAGATGGTCATGTAGAAGTTTCTGGGAGACTTGCTGTAAGACAGTGGCTGGATAAACTCCCTGCTACAAGCTGACATTAAAAGTTTCCTAACAGAAGCTTTCTTCGTAAAGGCCAGTCATGCTACCAAGACCCGCCATACACACCAGTACACATCTACAAGCATTCATATACTCCTCCAACAAGCTTAGAGTGAAGAATGCACAGCCGATGATAATGATGCCATGCAAACTGTCAAGAGGAGAGGTGTGAAAAACAAGCAAAGACCTGTGTGCATTTTTATTATTGACCAAAGGATATTCTATTGGAACTTTGCTTGCTGTGGCACTTCATGAAGGTAGATTTCATCTGTACGTGAGATCGCCGACATAGACTATGCCCTGACTGATCGCCCTACATCACACAAACTACACAAGGTGAATTGCCTTATACATCCGTGATTTGATTACTCTTGCTAATAAATACCCAGAAGTCCTAGCAGAAGTAAAGTCTGGGAATTTCATGCTCCACAAAACCAAAAACAATTTCTCAAGAGCAGAACACTGCATCGATGGAAGGTTCTGGTGGGGCTATCAGATTGACAGACAATTCAGGAATACTCAGACGTTGGATGGTAGCAGGGTCAGAAATGGCCAGGATCACTACAGAGTTTGAAGTATAAGCCAAACAATAACAGGATGGTGCTTGTTCTGGTAGCAATAGACACCCTCACTATGAACGAAAACCTTACGTGCAAGAAAATTTCCTGAAGTATGTTAAGGCTCTTGTGAAAGTGTTGGAAAAGATAGGGAATACATTTCTATAATATAGCCAAGACTTTCTAGGACATCCAAGTGGCTGATACTTTGAGAAGTATTGAGACCAGTGGTGAAGAGCAGTAAAATTAGTTTCCCACAAAAATACTAAAACAATGCACAATACCTGTCACAGAAACACTTCAAAGGAACAAGCTATCACTGTTCAGTAGACCACCCCCAATATTAACAACTAGTGTACTTCTGTACTAGTGTTGTGTACTGTACTAATGTAGTTCAGATAAACATAAGGAACAGCTAGCACAAACTAAGAGTGATTATGGCCTATTTTCGAGGCTTTACATCCTATGTAAAGCCCAGTATGAAAACATAGACAATTTCTTCACTCACGGGAACCACGCAGCCCCGCTAGCTTTGTCAAATGGAGGAAGACTATGGATACTTAAGTGCCTGGAAGCAGATTTTCTCGAAAACAATACTGCACCTACAGTTGATTCAAACAATTTCGATGGTGAAACTGTGATTCAAATGCTAAATCATGGCACAGCAAAAACATTTCAAAAGTATGCTGGAAGAGTTTTGGCAACATATATCTCTGCTCACTTCGAGAGGACCAGCCACCTTGATCATGGTTGGGATGTATGCCTACCTGAAAGCATGAACGCCGCAATGAGAGAGAAGAGAGGAAAGGGCCCGAGGAAAAGAATGGATCCTTCTAATGTGATGCCAAAGAATTTGAAGTACATTCTTTGAGCCAGTGATAAAAACCAAATTATTTGCTTTCCTGTAATGCGAATGTCTTCTGATAGCAGAGGGCAAAGAACTGTATGCAACATAAAGAAGTCTAGTCCTCTTCTCTCCCGGTAATACATACTTGATTCACCTAGGCCCGAGCCCTGTGGCCTAGCCCCATGTTTGAAAGAGGAGGCCGATACTTGTGTATTGTTTTATTCGACAGTTGCTGTGTTAAATGGTTTAAAAAGATGACCAAAGTACCGTTGATACTTAAATAGTAGTACTGGCTGTGGCTTAATTTTATCAACTGAGAATGCAAGTGTTGTGAAAAAGAGCATTGAATTTTGTCCATGTGTGTAAAACCAATGCTACTAAAAGACAACTAGGTTTTGTATCCTCTTAAGTCATTATATAATAGTCTCAATTTCACCGCAGGTGAACCATGTGCATTCCAAATAGTTGTAAATAACAAATATATCAAATTTAACACTTTTGGAGATAGAAAACCTGCATTCTTGGGTGACGGCTTAGAAAATTAGCTTTTGATAAATTGTGGAATGCTTTTGGTGTCGGGTCAAACTTTCAGTACATAAATATTCATGAAATGGTTGCCACAATGAATCCAACACATTGTCGTACTCTGCCAGTATTTCACGCTTTCACTAAGTGTAATACTGTTCCCACATTAACTGGTAGAGGGGAAAATACTGCCCAAGATGTTTGGAAGTATTTCCCAAAGGTGCATGATGCTTTCCATAAACTCCTATCTATGCCAAGTGAAATCGGTCAAGAGTCACTGCTATTGCTGGAGCGATTTGTTGTGCTGATGTGCGACCGAACCAGTGAGATCATGGAGGTTAATTGTGTCAGGAATCAGCTGTTCACACGTATATCTAGATCAATAGAAAACACTCTCCGATCCAGGGAGCACTCAAGCAGAACATCAAGCGCACTTACTACCAGGCCAACTCTCGGAACCAGGTATTGGTCATTAATCCAGATATGCCGGATCCCTCTGACTGGGGCTATACAAAGGGAATAATTGGATATCAGCCTCTTTGGAGCACTCTCCTTGAATTATCATATTCGTGACATGAATTAATTCACTGTGGGCTTAAGAACGGCTGCACTGGATGCTGCAGGTGTGTCAAAGCTTCACTCAAGTGCACTGTGCAACTGAACCGAAGTTTATTTTCTGGAGATTAATGATTTTATTCATTACATATATTTGTTCATTACATGTATTTTGCATTGTCATTAATAAGTTATACAAGCTGTTTACGTTTATTTGCGTCAATATTGGCCTTTGCCCTTGATCTAACTTCAATTTATTGACTTCTGGAGATCTCTACTGTATTACATAATGAATAGGCATCTTTAAATTATTTGTAAATTACACCTAAAAGGCCTTTTTTACACTATTTGCTTTCCAAGCTAAGAATATTTAAACATTAGGCCCGGTGGAGCGGGGCTCATATTGGATTTTACCTTTCGCCGACCTCAGATGTCAAACCTGACCTCTCTTCACACGTAGATATATACAATCTATACTATCCATAGTAGAAATTTAATAATTTTCTCATAAAAGGCACAATTGCTCTGGTTAACAGCTCTACTAACAAGCTAACTAGGGCTTTTACTGACTAATTCTCTGGGCTTAAGGAGCTCAATATTTCATGGCCGCCAGAACGTAAGCTCGCTAAACAGCCCTATCCTGAGACACCTCCATGCAACCTTATCCTGAGACACCTTCATTCAACCATATTCCACTACCTCAATTCAACTATATCTTGAGACTCATCTATAAAAACACCGTCCTGAGACACTCCCATCCAACCCTATCCTTGACACAAAAACTCCTTCAAATAAATTAACTCATTATCCTCCCATCGATGTCTAGCCCTACTAAGGGGACGTGTATCTTCAGGTTTCCCCAACTAAAATGTTGTGTATATACACTTGTCATCACCCATACGTGCCACATTACCTCAGCCTGCTTGCCAGGATTATCCATAATATGTTTGGGGAAGTATACACACCATGAAGTTCTTCCTAATGTAGCTTTCTCCACTCTGTCTGTTCGCCCCCCCTAGCTCCAGATATATTTCTCATTACTTTACCTTTTCTGGCAGTTGTTTTGAATCCATTAAACTCACGAATATGTTATGTCGGTTTGATGGTTTCAAAATTAAACTCGTCTTACAACACTGGTCGAATATATCGCTACGAATCCGTGAGGCCGATGAATCCACGGCTATATTTTTCATTAATTTTTCAACCACGGTATCATTAAAATTCAAAGTTATCGTGAACGGACTATGTATTTCATGGTAAACTGAGGATACCTGCTTGTTTCAAATGAAATGAAGCGTATAGATGCGTGATATTTAATACCCAGTCCACTCTCTGTCTGCACGTGCATGGATAGCAAGCGATGTATATGGGAACTCGACAACCACAGCAGGAATGAATACTCTCACTTCCGAACGCATCCAGAATAAACTGTGTATTACAGTAGTGAGTGTGTTTCTCCTGTGGATAGGAACAGAACAAAGTTGCGAGGCGGGCGTCTGGTCGTCAGTCACTACGATACCGACATGCTCACAAAGGTACAGATATTTGTTGGATTATTTGTTTTCTACCGATTTTAATCACACGAGCGAAATTTATACGACTGCATAAGTCACTTAATTAAGCGCTGTGTTAGGACAGGTGAGGGGTTTCGTAGGTGAAAGGGAATGATACAGTCTTCCTTCTCTCACTCCTCTATTTATATCTCTCTTCTTCTCTCGTCAGTGGCAACAACATACACGAACAAAAATCACTACTTTTAGAATCAAAATCTAGTTTATTTATAAATTAGCTTGAAGATTTTAACCAGCATATGTTTTTATAATTGAGGTTTTAGTAGACAGGGTCTCCGGCACCTGGTACTATCTGTTCCAGCCTCGTCAACGCTTTGTTTGAAGTCTCTTGGATATTATTCCGACACCGCGGGGTCTTTGCGCCCTCTATCGTTGCAAGTGCAAAAAAAATTTGCACACCTTGGCTGTGGCTGACAACTTTTTCACGTGCTCAATGGTCATCTCTGGAATTCCAAGGTTTGAAACTGGGTACGATACAATAAGGGTTGTTTTCCCTAGATGTATTTTCACTCTCCCTCCAGGCGAAATATACCTCCTAATATTACTCCGTTAGTGTATTATTATTATTATTATTATTATTATTATTA
>CABFOW010005186.1:0-45773 GCA_902141385.1 Timema californicum
ATCACCCTACCATTACACATTAGCGTAAGTGCGTATAACCCGAACTGGTAGTAAGACGCGGTGCTAATAATAATAATAAAATATAAAAGTATGTTATAATTTATCTTAATAATGTTTAGCTGAAATTTAAACAATATCAAACATATTTTTCAAACCACAACACTCAAGTTTATTTTTTAACTGTAAAGGTTTTCAATATTCACAAAGCAGATAGATAAGGCCTGAAAAGTATGTCAATTCAATTATTTGCAAAACTATTTGGCCAGATTTTGATCTAATTAAAGTCCCTTAAAACTGTAGTCTATAATTTATTATTCATTGTTCATGAATATATTTGATTAATTTTTTTTAATTAATGACTTACAGGTATCTTATATTTTATTGAAAACTTGTAACAATTAGCAATTGGCGGTACATCTCTAAAAACTTTGTCAAAAACTCAGGGTTGATGAACGATTAGGATATGGAAGCCGACATGGTTCCTCTGACTGACAAAATCACACCGACTGCAGTGTGGAGTGTGGACACAAAATCCTGGTTCGTATCCGCACACATACGAGTCAATAGCGAGCCCGACTATTTATACCACCATTCACTATTGAAGTCGTTGAAAAAGGAAAATCAAAGTAACAATAAAAAATACTATAGATTCTCATAATTGTAGTATCTAATTATAGTCAAAGAGTGAGCTATTGACTGTCAAGTTGTGCTTTACATGTTTGATTAAAAATATATTTAAATTTTATTAAATTAAAGTTATTTACCTCGTTCAATTAAGTTAAGTTAATAAACACTTTTTATGAAAATAATAGAGAATTGAAACTATAGCACAGTTTTTTTTACAGGTGAACAAATCTAACAGCTAGAAAAAGTTACTTTATTAACTTTCACATATTCATACGTCAAGTCATGTGATTTGCTGTTGTCGCTTTTGATGGATATTATCAGTTTCTATAACATAACAATAATAATTAATTAATTAATTAATATTACTGTGAAATATTATCAATGATGATTAAAGTAAATTGATTTGTATTTATAAAAGGTTCTTAAAATGTCACTTCGTCAGAAAATCAAGATATAATTGTGTCACCAGGCCGGGAGAGGATTGTGTTTATAGTCTCGATCAAAAAGGTTTGGGAAACACTGCTCTACACACTAATGCAGGTGCACTTCCACCAAACATTCTTCCTCGTCGTTTTTCTTTATATTAAGTATAACCTATTAATAACTTTGTTGTTAAATGTGGTGGTAAATAAGAGTCGATAACCTTAAGAATAGTAAATTACAGTTGACCTTGAAATTCCCTAGGACTTGCTAGAGATGAGGATTGATAACTGGCATTAAGAATCGCATCTGTTATCCTTTTTAACTGTCACTTGCTCAAATCACGGTAGCAATATTAATCCATATTTTAATAGATACTGTTGTAATTTTAGTATGTTTTGTATTAATTGTAAACAAACTCTCAAAGGTTGGTGCGCGCGCGCGCGCACAACCACCCACCCGCACACACAACATGATCATCCAGTTTGCTCTTAAAAAAATTAAATTTGGCTTTGAAAGACATTATTGAAATTGTTACCTGAGTTTCCTTGGAAAAATCCATTGTTGGTATCCGCACTAATTCCACCGTTAAACATTGATATCGTCGATGGCATACTTGTTGTTTAACAGATAAATCACTCCACGTCAACAAAGAATCACGTGTATCGCCGCCTGAACAAGTACTACCGTAACAGCAGTCGAATAACGACTGAATTAAAATCGGGATTACAGCGAAATATTACTCACCTTATGAGGACCCCCGTTGCTGACGTCACGATTTAAAGAGAAGAGTGACGTGACATCAGGTTCTTCCCCATGACAACAAAAACAAAAGGAATCATGATGTAAACACGCAAGTGTTTAGACTACATTGTTGTCAAATGTACATACAAATAAGGAAAACTATTGATGGCTATAACTCTAGAGGATAGACTTTAATGTTATCTATCGTACCTCACTTTGATAAAACTGTCTGTTTTGTGACACTACATGAGATTAAAACACTCGGAGTCATGGCTGCGTAACATAAATAGTACGTTCCGGACGAGGTATTTCCTGGTAGAATTATACATCTGGTCGAGAGGAGGTAGAAAAGGAGGGAGTATTTAAAGCAGCCGCTTCTAGCCTTACAGAGGAAACCAGTTGTCCGCGGACCGAAAACAACAAAAATACTCTCAAGAGCGCATATAATAAAACTAATAGAAATACAAAGTAAAAACAATCATCCCTCTCAATTATATTCTCATTTAAAAATCAAGTATTTACTTAGGTAACTATAGCAGCTACATCTACAAGGCCAGTCGGTATGAAGTATGAGGCAGTGGGGAGGGGGGGGGGGATATTTGTGGAATTTGAATGTTATTAGAAGCTATTTGCTGTTTGATACAAAGCCATCTTTCATTTTCATATTCGAGAATATCAGAGGAAATAAAACTAGAGGGGGGAAAGTTTATTCGGTGAGGGGGAGCATTTTTTCTATAGGGGAGAATTCCCCCTTTCGCCCCAGTTTCACCTCCACATATTATCAATTCCTATAAAATAGCACCAATAAAATAAGTAAAATAGTATCATTTTTTTTTAACACAGCATCTTACTACCCGTTCGGGTTGCACGCTATATGCTAATTATGTTAATGGGTTAAGGATGAAAAAGGTTTAGTTATATAAGGTGTACTCACATTTGCAGTATGAGAGTGGAAAACCACTCTCAGAGCACTCCCCTGAGATCGAACTCCAACCTCCCCGTCTTCGGCAGTATAGTTATATTGCGAGGGTAGCGCCTTAGACCATGCGACCACCGAAGCGGGCGCTATCAATATTGACTGCGAATAATATTTTTGTATTCTCTAAATGTTTATTAAGTGACGCGCAAAGGTCAAACATTCCAAGCAACAGGGAATCGGCCAGGCAGAAGTAATTAGGGGTGGTGACTGTTTTCTTTAGGACTGTCTCTTTGGGTGGGAGACAACTGAGAAGAAGGTCAAGCCGGTCAAGGAGACAAAGAGACAGTCGACTTCATCGAGCAGAGATTGACGTCGAGTGATAGAGATGGACTCGAAGACTAGTAGTGAGTGTTACGAGTCGTGCGAAGTACAAGCTGGGTGTTTGGTACCAGCCGGGCGTGGTACAAGTTGGGCGTGACTCGGGCCGTGTTTGGTACATGCCGGGCGATTTACAAGCCATTCTAAATACGAATGGTGCGTAGACTCTGTAGTTGTATTCCACCTAGACTATGGTGACTAGCCGCAGCTTAGCCCCCACCATCGGCACGCTACAGAATATTAAAAAATGAAATCAGGCGCTGGGCGTGATCCTACCTGGGTGTTGCGGTGGTGTGCTTAAAGAATCACACATATTTATTTGTTGTTCACTTCACACACACACATAATTATGTCAGAGAAAGATGGGTTATTAAAATGAGTGGTTGTGAAGAGAGTTGTGAGCCGCAGTGGTGACATTTGAAAGAGGAACTTTGCGGACTGAAGAAAAAACGCGCGTGAAAACCCAATAGAGAAAAACGTACCACCCTTACAAAAATAAATTACTACAAAAGTGTGGTAGACAGAAAAATGTGATATTTATGTAAAATAGTAATGAATTAATATAAGAAATATCTAGTTAAGTAAACAATAATTAAATTTATATCAAAATAATAAAATATAAATAAATAGAGATAAAAATAAACATACAAAGTAGTGCATTTTTTAGAGCGAGTGCAGGAATCTAAAGGTGACCAATATAGTCTTGAGAATTGAATGTTGCATCGTGGAAATAGAAGAACTATATAATAATAATAATAATAATAATAATGAAGGGCTGTGTGGGCATCAGGTCTGCCAGGCGCTCAAACCAGGCCCAGTTCCAGGGGCAAAGCTTAGACCTTCTTCCCTTTGTAAGGGTACGCATAGAGTGGCGGCAGGTAGTCAGATTCCGAAAACTGGCGCCAACTGGCGCAGGTTGTCGGCGCAGGGGAGGGCCGCATAGTAGAGGCAGATACTCGGCGCCGAAACTGTACTGTTTAAATAATCATTCAGTCACAATCATGGAAATGAGCAGTGAAGAAGCAATGTGTTTGCTCATTGCTTCAGAGAATGTTACCATAAAAATTGGAACGAGAAAGAAATGGTGTCCATGAAATTAATACGTTAAGAGGAACGTATGGTGAATACCATCACCTTTTTCCGCAATTAAAGGCAGATGGTGAAAAGTTTTATCAGTATTTTAGAATGAAGATTGAAACCTTTTACTATATTTTAGAGAAAATTAAACATAGGCTGGTTAAACAATGGTGTAATTTTCATCAGCATAAAATTCTTCCAGAAGAACGACTTGCACTAACCTTAAGGTAATAAGATTTTATTTTTATTCTATATTAAATTGTTTTTTTGTGGATGAGTTATAATAATAATAATAATGGTAAGGGGTACAAGGGTCACGATATGAGTAATTCTTTGTCAACCTGATACACCATACTGAGGTGATTATTAAGGAAAAATATTAATATTAAGGAAAATATCTGTATATTAGAAACTATTATTATTATTATTATTATTATCACAAACAATGATTATGAAATTTAAACCATTATAAAATTATTGTGTGAGTCTGAATTTTCAGTAAAATATCCAATACAATGTCACAAAATTAAAATATAATCAACAAATGTAATTTTCACTGCAAATACTCGTAATTTTCATAAGCCCCTGTAGCCGTAGCATTAGGTGAAGGTGATTCAACCTGTAATGGTGCGAGCATTGATGAGGAGCTGTAGGAAGTATAGCTTGTTGCAGACAATGGTGACGGTTGAGGAACTTGATGGTACTGAAACGTTGATAGGCCTAAGGAGAAATCAAACTCCTCAACAACTTCTTGAATTTTGTTCCTGAAACGCAATTTCAGATGGGAAGGTATCTTGCCAACGTAAGGTAGGATACTACGAAAAAACAATAAGTCATCATTATCTTGGGGGCGATGTGCAACGTCCTGCAAAAATTGCATTTTTTTTCTTTTCAATCTCAAGAATGCTTTCATTGTATTTGCGATTGCGAACGCGCTGCCTCTTCTGTCCTCGATTGTCTTTTACATTTTTATCCCATCCAGAGCCTTGATTCACATTATGTGTATCACTTAGAGGTTTCTCGGTTGCTCATTTCCTTTTTACTCATTTTCTGGATCACTGTTATTATTATTATCATCATATTGGTCAACATGGGTTTCAACGCAAATGATGTCACCTTCATTGTCATCGACTTTATAATTTGACTCATTGGATGGAGCTTTTGTTCTTAAGTTACTCTACAGAGATCGAGGCTTCACAATGTCCTTCAAGAACCATAGTGACTTATAGTGAAGTCATTTTGGGTCGTAGGTGGAATCTCCAGGATCACCTGAACGTGGTGGCCTAATCTTCCCAAATTCAACACTGAACTTATCTTTCAGGTACTTCCATATTTTACGCAGCGCACCTTCTGAAAAAAACCTGTTACCATACTAAAATAATAGGCTGACATCTGTGTAATATTAATGACGACATTACATTGCGAAATTTGATGCATTTTTTCAGATACCTCTCTACTGGAATATCATTCCGAGCTTTGGGATTCAGCTTCCGAATGGGAGATAAAACTGTAGGAGAAATTATCAGAGAAACAGTTGATGTACTGTGGGAAGAGCTACAACCCCTGCACATGCCAGTACCAACTACAGAATTACTTAAAAATAGTGCAGCTGACTTTGAAAAAGTTTGGAACTTTCCTCATGCTATTGGATGTTTGGACGGAAAACATATTCGTATAGTTTGTACAAGTAATTCTGGGTCGATGTTTTTGAACTACAAGATTATTATTTTTAGCACCGCATCTTACTATCCGTTCGGGTTATACGCTACAAGAAATTCTTTTCTGTCGTTCTACAAGACTTAGTGGATGCAAATTATAAGTTTGTCACTGTTGACATTGGAGGGTACGGAAAACAGAGTAATGGAGGAACATTTTTGGCTTCAGACTTATTCAATTTCATTGAAGGCAAAGATATCATTTTTCCAGAACCTGATTTCTTGCCTCACAGCAACGTGAAATGTTAATGTGAATGTTATGTTAGCAGATGAGGCTTACTCTTTACTTCCCCACCTTATAAAACCCTACAAACGTGAACGTCTTACCGAGGGCAGGACAATGTTCAATAACCGGTTATCTAGAGCAAGGGAAACTGTCGAATGCGCTTTTGGAATTTTGTATTCCAAGTGGCGTATTCTCTCGAAAGCCATTGAAACGAAGGTGGAACTTGCTGAAAGAATTGCCAAATGTGTTTGTATTTTGCATAACACTGTACTTGAAAACGAGGGGTTTGAAAGGCATCTCAGTGAAATTACTGTTCATAGTGAATCAGTAAATTGGGATAGACAAAGAAGGCATCCTACCACGACCAAAGAAGTGAGAGACGTTTTTTCTTCTTTCATGGAAAAATATCCCATAACTTATAATGAATGAATAACAGTCATTTATAATCATTAAATACATAGTAACACTTTGATTTATATGTACTGTAATAAATTTATATGTCATATTTTTATATTATACAGTAAATAGTAGTCTATAAAATTAGTTTGCTTAACATTTATTACTGGTGTTAGATTTTTATATTACATTTATTTGGTTTTTGTATTTTTTTTGAATTTTCTGTTATAATTATGTCATGGATATTAAACTGTATTATATTTTGAATGTGTGACATACAAAGGAATTTAAAAAAACTCCTAATAATATTTCATATATGTTTTTACACTGTAAATAGTAGGTAGGGAAAACAATGAAAACTATTTCAATTAACTTACCTTCAACGCTCATTTCCTTTGATATATCTCGCCAGCACGCATCTACAACAACCCGGTTAGAATACTCTTTCCGCCTTTTGTCCCAAATTTCGGGTTTGAGAAAAACCTTTGATATAAGCGTGTCCGCATCCATCACATTCACAAATTCCAATAAAATTATAACAATAATAATAGTCCAATAAAAGTTTAGTGATATGAAACGAATAAAAGGAAGATACATAAAAACACCCACAAATGAATTTAACAAACGTCAGATCGCGCTGGTTTCGGTAACCAGAATGAACATTTCATTCCGGTAAACTGTCAAGAGTCAAGATGGTGTGAGCCAGCTTACCGGTGCCTGCTGTCACTTTACGCACTTCTATTTAAAAACAAGGGATTATTTCTCGCGCCAGTCGGTACCGGTTGTCGGAATCTGAGTACCTGCCGCCACTCTACGCGTACACTAACATTAGATTTAAGATGCAGTGAAACCTTATTTGTCTAGTGACCAGTTAGAAAAAGATTTATAGGTTTTTAAGGTCCTGGGGATCATTCACCGTCAACTTTCTAGAAAATATTTACAGTAGCCTTCATCTGAACTTTTTTTTTAAATTACACTCTTCTGTAAGCTACTTGGAGTGGTCTTCCCCCAGCAAATTTTCGAAAATCGGGGGATTCTAGAAGCTATTTGGAGTGTCCTAGGCTAGCAAATCTTTGAAAATCGAATGCTTCTATAAGTTATTTAGAGTTTAATACAAAGCCTCTTTGAGCTTCATGTTCTAGAATTTCAGAGGGGTGAGATAAATTATAAAGCGGGGCATACCTATTCCAGGGGAGGGGAAATTATATTTCGATCATGGGGGGAACAAGTTGTTTTCAGAAGTGGAACGCCCGCCTCCTCTCTGTTTCTTCAACAATTCTTGACTTTGGTTTGTACCTTTTTTTTTACTTTGTTGTCACGTTTACAAAAGAAAAGCCACGCACAAAAATTAATACGTAACCTAACTGAACACTGAAATATTACGCACATGATGAAGTATTTAAATTGAACTTTATTTACTCACCGACTCTCTTTGTATACCAAAACTAATTTCAGGACAAACATTATAGACTCAGTGATTTTCCAAACACTTGGAAACGAAGGACAAGCCTGGACTGCGCTAATGATATTATTTTGACAAATGCCAGTAAGTTCCTCCGGGGGAACCCCCATCTGGTGGGCTGGGCATGAAACATTCTTTAGTATGGATAGGTATTACATCCTTCGGAATTCATATTTTAGTTTGTATTATTTTCATCTTTACATTATTTTTAAACTTGTAAATCTAGAGCTCAATCCCAGGTCCCTGGGGGTCCCGGCCCCAGTACCACATGCTAATAGTGCCCCCCCCCCCAATAAAAAAACAAACAATAATTCCTTATATATGGACTGTCACAAAAATAATAAATAAAAAATTTAAATTAAAAGTGTTTGTAGTTTTTAACTTAAGCACATAATAATTGTACATTTTCTGTACAGTATGAGTGCAAAGCTTTATCTAACTAGGTTTGTTTTTGACTGATAACATATTGACGTTACAATATGCAATGTATTAAGTTAATTCATGAATGAAAGAGGCCCAATCACATGTCTTATCCTCTTAAACAGAGTCATTTATCTGTAAAAGAAACCAAAATTAGATCTGGTGTTCATAAACATGTTTATTAAAGGGGAACAAGTGATCAATATTAGGTCTAGTCCCCATAAACATGTTCATTAAAGGGTAACAAGTTATCAATATTAGGTCTTGTCTCCATAAACATGTTCATTAAAGGGTAACAAGTGATCAATATTAGGTCTGATATCCATAAACATGTTCATTAAAGTATAACAGGTGATCAATATTATTTCTGGTCCCATAAACATGCCCATTAAAAGGTAAAAGAGGATCACCCCAAAAATGTTCATTCAAACAGTAGAACGAGCCAATATTAGGTATGGTACTTCCCCTCCTATAGACGTTATATCTACGCACGCTGATATAATAATAAAAAATTATGAATGCTAATTGAGCTTATACACAAACTAAAGGTGCGCAATAAATAAATCTACATAATCTGGTTAAACCGAATGTTAACGTTCATGATCCTATTGTGTCGATGTGTTTTTGAACACCTTAAACTTATTCGCTTTATCTGGATTAGGGCTGACCATATCCGGATTATCTGGACTGAGGATGACAATATCCGGATTTTCTGGACTGAGGCTGACAATATCTGGACTGAGGCTGACAATATCCGGATTATTTGGACTGAGGATGACGATATCCGGATTATCTGGACTGAGGCTGACGATATCTGGATTATTTGGACTTAGGCTGACAATATTCGGATTATCTGGACTGAGGCTGACAATATCCGGATTATCTAGACTGAGGATGACGATATCCGGATTATCTGGACTGAGGCTGACAATATCTGAATTATTTGGATTGAGGCTGACAATATCCGGATTATCTGGACTGAGGCTGACAATACCCGTATGATCTGGATGAGGGCTGAGAATTTTTGGAAATTTGAATTTATCTGTTAAGGCATTTGGACGCTCTAGAAAGAAGCTTTCATAATTAAAAGTTTTAAAGAGAAAATATTTTTTTAATACTATGTTTTGGTTTCATTTTATTCAGTATATACAATATAACAACTAAAGACTATTTTGAATATTAATTTTATCAAATTTTTCTTAAAAAATAAACACTATCTCTGTTATAAAATATATTTAATCATAAGTATAAAATACCAGTATTTTCTGAACAAGAATTTAACTTTATCTCTGATAACTTCTACACGATGGTTTGTTTTTTACGCGTCAGGTCCTGGGCATCTACTTCTTCTTCAATCAACGATGTAGAAGATTGTGCCGTGAAGAGCTGGCAACACCAACCTCCGGGTCTCAGAAACACGCAGCATAATACGATCATCACAGCCATCGCTGTGAACAACACTCCAAGCATGTTATCCGGCAAGGAGAGGCTCAGTTCGATTCTACAGTCCCATTTTCATAGAAATAACCGTGATAACAGTTACTAGAGCCCCTTTCACGTATTCATGTCGGTCATGTGATCTATAGCTGTCACTTTCAAAGGATATTATCAATACTTATAAAATAAAAATAAAATTAATATATACAGGGGCGGCCCAAGGTAAATTTTGTGCCCGGGTGGGACTGCTTTGTGGCGCCCCCTTATATTACCTGTGAATAATACAGTCCATTCTCGATATGAGTGGTGTTAACTTACAGCTAGCAAAAGATACCAGATATACTCTCTTGTATCGTTCGCCAGACCATAATAAACCCTACAAAACCATAATATGTTAATTTGTCGTCACTTTTGGCAGTCAAAACGTTCACAATTTTTTTTTTTCCGTTCTTTAAATCTTCTGCTAGCTGTCAGTATCACATTTCCCATAGCGATTGGACTCTGGGGACATATGAAAATAATACTCAAACCTAACAGCCAAGGCGTGATAGGAAAATAATCTGAAGGCGAAACTCCACAAATGTTTAACTTCGAGAAGGTACAAAAACAGTTAGGATTACAAATAAAACTATAGAAACCTATTTTGTTACAATGTTATCTTCTATTTCCATATCACGCCCAACTACGTTTGGTTAGGTTTAGCTCTGTTTGGCACTCCCTCGAGCCAGCGCCCAGGGCAGCAGCCGGGTTCGCATGGCCCTTAAGCCGCTTCTGAATATAGTATAGTAAAATCCTATCAATTTTGGCTACAAAAAATATATTTGTACTTTCTAAATGGTCCTTGATATTAAAATTGGAGTCTAATTAAATGTAGTATGTCAGTGATATTAACATTACAACTGACAAACATGTACACATGGAAAATTACAGCAATGTTTTCATACCACAACGAATAAACACAATTTTTAGTAGATCAATAAACTAAATACAGTAGGGCTCTCATATTCGCTGATTCAGTATTCGTGGTTTAAGTTATTCGCGGTTTACCTCTGCCTATTTTTATTAAAGAAAAAATTGTTTATAGGTCATTATGCCTACACTATCAACCCACTTCATCTCCTTATCATGGGCATTGTGCTATCATATCACCATCATTATCATCATCAGTGATCGTCTCAACGTGAAGAATGGAGAAAAGTAAGTACACTGTAATATATTTTATTTATTTTTAAAGTTGTTAATGTCTTACTGTGAATAATTGACCAATTAAACTCTATCGTATTTATGTATGTTACATGAATATCACGTTATATAATAGTTCTGTACTATACACGGTTTCATGTTACCACGGGAGCTCTAGGAACGTATCACCCATGGATATGAGGGTCCTACCTACTGTACTACCAATATTCCATCTCTTTCGCGGAGTAGAGAACACAGTAAAATCCTAAATTTCCAAATCATCTCATGGAATGATGACATTAAAGATGATATTGTTACATCTTACCAATCAACGTAGGTATGGTGACACTGTAGAAGTATAATGGCATGCCTGATTCAGACGCTTCTTTTTTCTCCTCTTTCTCATCGTCCTCTAAATACATGTCCTGGTAACCTCGCTCCCCTGGTGTCTTGATATCCTCCAGGCGTTGGTTCATAAAAGTTTCAATGTTTTCCTCAGAATTTTCCAAGGGGAGCATCGCTGGACTATCCTCTCCGAAGTTCGATAGAGATTTCAGGATTTGGTCAAGGTTGCCCCAACTCACGTTGATCCACATTTCATCATCAGTAGTGAAGTCAATACCAGGCTTACTTGGTATGAATAGCGAGTGATTATTGGTCGCCTCTTTGCCAGTGTGGTTATTTTCATCGGCTACTTTAACACCACTGTTGGAGTTATTACCCTGAACACTTCGAGGCTCACGTGCTGCTCTGTGAAGAATATCATAAGGTGAAAGCTCTATACCCATTTTTGTGATCTTATTGGTGTCTGAACTTAAATTTATTATACCTAACGTGTTCCTAGTATCTAATTTTATCACTTCTTTCTCCGTATCAAGGAACATGGATTGATTTTCATTTAAAGTTTGCCTCTCGGAAGATAATGTTTCCTCGATGATAGTCAAAATAGTTGAGCTAAATTCCTCATTGTAAGGGAGTGAGGTGTTGCCAGATTTGTCTCCTTCCTTTTCTGTATCAACTGAAACTAAACCGTCAACTCCAATTGGTCTGCTGCTTACAGTTTCTAATAGCACGGTATAATTTGTGTACATACCATTACCAGAATAGTTATTTTGTCTTACTGTACTTGCGTTACTATCTCCAACGCTCAAGCCAAATGTAAGCACTTCTCTGAGCTGAGTAATATTTAAAAACTTGAACCATTTTCTGGCAAGAGTCAAATTGTTTCTAAGATATTCTTCAACTGGTACGTTTTTTAGTGTTTCCTTTTGTGAAATATTTCTTCTGGTTTTATAAAGGGCATCATCTATGGCTTCTAGTTTAGTGACTGGAGTTGCAGAATCCACCAAAGAATTGTTACTATTTTGTGCTAAGGGATTGATACTGGCAGAAACTACTAGCCCGTCTGGCGTTGGAAACACATTTTCGGGTATATCTGAAATACTACCAACTTCAAAGGATTCATCAATTGCTGGAGTCAAACCTTCTCTCAGTAATATTCTTTTCACAGTGTTGTTATACGAAACATCTCCACTATCATCATTCAATACGTTTTGAATTTCAAAGCCCAATGACTTAGGCAAGTCAAATGATTGATTAACATTTTCTTTAGATATTTCAAACTTCCGCACTGGAACCGTAATGTATGTTTCGTCATCACCTAGCATAAACTCATATTCTGAAGGCATTTGTATATGAGGATATTTCAGGGGTTTCAAACGCGTTCCATTTATATCTTCCAAAGCTGTCAGAGCCTCGGAAACATAAAACACTTGTAAATAAACACCTTCAGGTGTGGTATCTATTAATTCTTTGTTGGACACATAATCTCTATATTGCGATAAAATGCTATTGTTAAGTTGCACCGAGGGAGCGATGATTGGTAATTCTTTGAGAGTAACATTGTGTTTAGGTGTTTCATTATTTGATGTTTCAATGTTGAGTAACGGTTCAGAAGCGTGCTGATTTTGATTGAAATACTCATCAATATTTTTAGGTTCTTTAGTTTCTTTGTTGTAGTCCAACTCAACACTTTTGTAATCAGTATTGTTGTTATCATCAACTGATTTAAGCACTTTTGTATACTCGTTATGTTCCAACTCAATATGTTTGATACCACTATTATTGTTGTAATCAACTGACTCAGACCCTTTTGCCTTTTTGTCATGGTTTAGCTCAATATGTTCGATATTAGTATCGTGGCTATCAACTAACTCAAGCCCTTTTGTATTTTTATTATGGTTTAACTCAATATGTCCGATATCAGTATTATTGTTGTCATCAACTGACTTAAGCACTTTTGTCTTTTTGTTATGGCCCAAATCAACATGTTCGATATCAATATAATTGTTGTTATCAACTGACTTCACACCTTTGGTCTCTCCTTCCACTTCCTCTCCCTGTTTCATCTCAAATCTTTTGTTATCAATAAGAGTTTTAATATAATTGGTTTTGGAAGGCCCAAAATTATATTTTGTTTCCGAATTATTAATCAGTATGTATCGATGAAGATCCTTATCATCTGTCTTGTTTTTCTGTGGTTCAAGTTGCATATACCCTTTTGCCTTTTTGTCATGGTTTAGCTCAATATGTTCGATATTAGTATCGTGGCTATCAACTAACTCAAGCCCTTTTGTATTTTTATTATGGTTTAACTCAATATGTCCGATATCAGTATTATTGTTGTCATCAACTGACTTAAGCACTTTTGTCTTTTTGTTATGGCCCAAATCAACATGTTCGATATCAATATAATTGTTGTTATCAACTGACTTCACACCTTTGGTCTCTCCTTCCACTTCCTCTCCCTGTTTCATCTCAAATCTTTTGTTATCAATAAGAGTTTTAATATAATTGGTTTTGGAAGGCCCAAAATTATATTTTGTTTCCGAATTATTAATCAGTATGTATCGATGAAGATCCTTATCATCTGTCTTGTTTTTCTGTGGTTCAAGTTGCATATTATCGTTAGATGTGTATATACCATGATATATGTCAGTGCGTTTATCCTTATACCCATGTGATAGTTCCGTGCTCTTTGACCCTTCATCTTGAATTCCAAGATCTGCTTGCATAGCTGATCTGTGTATACCTGAAAACAGATTATTTAACATTTGGAGACAAAATTTTATACCATATCTTGCGCGCATTCTGGCTAAGGGCTTGTATGTCCAGTGTCCATACACAAAGTACAAAATGGCAATAATGTACCATACTTTGCCTGCTAGGCAAAGTATTGATGTTGAACTATCGGTAATAAATTGGGGATTCAGTGGATCGACAAAACTGGTCAACCACGCATCTGTTTGCGCACACCCAGTTGCCAATACTTTGCTCGCGAGTCTTGACTCTTGTTTGAATAGTCGCCATATTTATTTGTTAAATACAAGAAACTAAATGGGCTAACGTGAATTGTTTCTATGCTCTCAAGTGATAGAAAAGGAAGATTGGGGGATTAGCGCCTTGGAACACACGATCAATGCTGAACGTGAATAGGTTATTGCACTATTTTAACCCAAATAATTTGTGACTTTAAGGATATAATACTTCATTGGCAATAAACAAGTATTAGTTCTAAACAAAAAATAAAATTATAAATTACCTTTTTGAATGTATATCATCTGCCACAACACCGGTCACGAGGTTGAATTAGAGGTATATTTTGGGTGATTGCGATAGCATTTTTTTCTTCTACAATGGGACTTTATTTTTCAAAATGTTAAATAAGCATTCCGTTCGTGGGGCTTGAGCAGTGACACTTTCTTAACAGCCCCCATGTTTTTAGTTAGTAAATTTGTGAGCAACTTTGTGTTTTGTCACATTATTTGTTGGGTACGTTCATTCTTTTTATTTTATTTTTTATTTGTTGACTGCGTTAACTACTATCTATTTTATCTGCAAAAATACTGCTATTTGTGCTTGGTTTGTACAGTGTTGCAACTTTTCTCAAGTTTACACCTTGCCTTTTCTCCTGTCGTTAGTATACAAGCCATCATGGCCAGGCTCATACATACGAGGTGAGTCATGCGTGTATATCATTATGGCCTTAAGACATAGGTGCGTGTATATCATGGGATTAAGATATAGGTGCGGATATATCATTATGGGCTTAATATATAGGCACGTGTGTATCATTATGGGCTTAAGACAAAGGTGTGTGTATATAATTATGATATTAAGACATAAGTGCGTGTAAATAATTATGGGCTTAAGAGACAGGTGTGTGTGTATACAATTATGGTATTAAGATATAAGAGTGTATATAAAATTATGGTATTAAGATATAGATGCGTGTACTTAAGACGTAGGTTCTTGTATATCATGGGCTTAAAATACAGGTTGGTGTATAGCATTATAGGATTAAGACATAGGTGCGTGTATATAATTATGGGCTTAAGACATAGTTGTGTCTCTATCATTATGGGCTTAATACATAGGTGCGTTTATATCATTATGGGCTTAAGACATAGCTACTAATTTTTTCTACACTTACTTGTGTGGTCATAATTCAAATCTGACCTATTTTTCTTGGAATGAGTTTCTCAAAACTGATTGTTGTCTTTATTACAGCTTTATATGCCATTGAAGTGACCTTAAACCCCCACTTTTTAAAATTAATGTTATCCTTGAAATTTTCTGCGTGTGTTTCATTTGATCGGTTAAAGATTCGTTCACAAGTTCGCTGAGAACTTGGAGCAAAATCGGCTTGAGTATCACAGCAATTCACACTCTAGCAGAATTTTGTATTGTCCCATGATGCTTTGCGACACAAACTTAAGACAACTCAATATTTATATATTTTATTTTCTATTGCATTATTGAGTTGGTTGGTTTTGAATTTTGGTTGGTTCTTCCAAGCATATTTTATGGAGAAGCGCGGAAAAAGTTGAGATTGTTTCTACTAGTGCATAGTGACCAACACACTCGTTAGTTGTCTAGAGCTCGTCACGTGACCACGTTTCCGTTCTGCTCTTGTGCTTTGGTGAAAATGTCATCCGAACACACCCAAAAGAGCTGTCAGCTAACGTGTGTGTAAAACCTTCCTCCACTCCACCCCCCTTCCACCAAGCAACCCCCAACCATTGTAGACGTCCCACTTCTTAGCTATGGGGGAGGGGGACCTGAATTGTATCCACTCTGAATGAGCTACATTTAGGCATTTCTCAAATCAACAACAGCTTTATTAAAATGTCTGCTTTACATTCATCTGGATCATATCGACAAAATTCTTCGTTGTATCCACGCTTGTCCTCCCGCTGGGTGGTTGTCAGATGGAGGTACTTACTCCGGTTTTGGATTGAAGCTTGTTAGAAGAGCTCCATCAGTTTCCGGTTGACTCCTGGGGTCTTCTTGATTGGGACTAGGTAGGTTTGGTGCAGTTTCTGTACCTGTGGATCCTTTTGGTTGGTGTATGGTACAAATGCGGGGGAGAACTGGTGGGCTTAGGGTGGAGTATCAATGGTCCGTAGGCTTTAGGCGGGCCTGGTCTAGTGGATGGGGCATACGGGTGATGGAAGGAGTCGAGGCCGTTTTGGGTAGTCGGGGTGACGTTAAGAGATAGAGAGAGGGGATTTGTGGGGTGCACTTGTTCTTGGAGCGGTGAAGTACAGGGGTGACACTGATGGGAAAGGAGAAAGAAATAGTAGGATGCCTTAGTGTAGAAGTGAAGAAGATGTGTATGTCGTTCTGGAGTTCGACCAGGTCACGGAGTATCCTGGGTGTTGTGGAACAGCTTTCTTCTTTTCGCGTTCAGCTTCTATTTTTACCGACCACTGGGTAAAGCCCATTAATACTGTATGAGAAGAAAGAGCTTGGACGGGTTGGGAGAGGTGTTCCAGTGATAGATTACGGTGGAATGATAGGAAGAGGTGGTCAACCGAGTGATCATGGTGGATGGATGTAAAGAGGTGGTCCACCGAGTGATCATGGTGGATGGATGGAAAGAGGTGGTCCGGCCAGTGATCACGGTGGATCGATTGGAAGAGGTGGTCTGGTGCGTTATTGCGGTGGACGGATTAGAAGAGGTGATCTGGTGAGGAAATGAGTAGTTTGTTGATGTTAAGAAAATACACATACATATAACTAGAACAAGTGTTTACTTTCCAAGACTGTGGTTGTTTTCCAGCATGGAGCTGTGCCATGGATGATGAAAAGGCCATTCGAATGTTGCCCATTCCGAACCTATCAGGGACATTGAGTTGGCTGGCCTGTAAAGGAATAAGGGACTGATTTTATGTGCTAGTACCGAGTCACCGTCGTGACTCTTAGCCTCTTTTATGATTAATAATATACCTTGAGGTGAAACCAGTGAATTGTGGCTGTAAGTAACTTACAGTTGTTGATAGTGGTAGTGTAATGAGATGAATGATAGAACTGGGTCTCGGGCATGGGTAGCATTTTTTCTTGGGATTTGGAAAACCGGGTTTGTTAGGATTTTATTTTCTTGAGATTAGGTCTGGAGATGATACATTTCCATTCTCTATCTGGAACCGACCCCGGCGCCAGTATTATTCTCTGACTCGTAAAATGCCTGGTCGGTTATCCACATGGTATCCGGCCGTTACAAAGGTAAAAATGGCATGAAATGTGCGATTTTTGTGTGAAAGTCGGGTTAAGGGTTGGATTTAAGGATGAGTTATGTGGGGTGGTGAGGTGGTCGGCAGTTCTGCTGTCACTCTGGCGTAGTTGATTGTCAAGTATTTGGTAAATATTTACTCTACTAGGAATATTACATCAACGGTTATATATATATATATAGTCCTTCTTCTAGGATTATCAGCTAAGGATTTTATTTTTTTAAATGTTGTTTTAATAAATATTTCATGTTTTAAGTTAGACTTTTAGATATGTAGAGTAAATAAGTGCTCAACTACGCCAACCTGGGTCGTTTGTGATTTTGTGGTCATTCGGGTCCTTTTGTCTAAGTCCTCCGACAAGTTCTTTTGTGTGCGTTTCTGTCTGGTCATAAAACATTCTTTTGTCTTAGTAAGTTTCTTTTATTATTATTATTATTATTATTAGCACCGCGTCTTACTACCCATTAGGGTTATACGCACTTACGCTAATGTGTAATGGTAGGGTGATTGTGAGATGAAATGAAGGACCTACAGTTTAACGTGGAATCCGAACCACGGTGGAGGCCTGGCATTCCCCAAATTCACAAGATGTCTTGTCAGAGGGGAAGGAAGGGTTTGGTAATCAGATAAATCTGTGCTGGGACCGGGGATTGAACCTCGGCCGCCAGCACAGAAGTCTGACACCTTACCCCTAGACCACCAGGTCACCTAAGTTTCTTGTAGTTAGCAGTAGTTGGTCATTGTGTGTAGGTAAGCCATACTAGTGCGTCTGTTTGCCACAATGAGTGTTCTTAATATTTTATTCTGTGTTATCTGAAGCTTGCGGGTGTTTGTAGTTGAGGCATAGCTCCATACTACACAATTGTAAAGAATAATAGGTTGTATTATTTGCTTGTATAGTAATACTTTAGTGCGAATTGTAAGCTGCCCTCCTTTGAATAATGAATACATTTGAATGAATATTCCTATCAATTTTCCATTTGTTTTATCTATGTGACTCCTCCAGGTGAGTCTTACCTTTTGTGATCCCAAGGTACTCTAATTCGTCTTGGAGTGGGATTTTGGTGTCAAATATTGTGGCTGTTGATTTGGCGAGACTGACTTTAACTCTCCAGTTGGAAAGCCAGTCTTGCAGGAGTATGAAGTATAATTGCATAGCAAGGGAGGTATAATTGATGTTTTTATTAGCTACACAGAGTATGGTGTCGTCATAAAAAAAAGTGTAGCTCAAACGTGATCGTGACTGGGGATATTTTCTAAATAAATATTGTATAGGTGTGGTGCTAGGGTTGAAGTATGAGTCTGCGATACCTTGCCGCCCACAACCACCTGGCACGTTCCCCGTCTGAAGAAGCTGGCTATCGATGATGAGCACACTAGCCATGCCCTTTCTCACGAGAGGTATATTATCGCGCGAATTTTATCTGCTGAGACACATTGATTCAAATGTGAACGTTCACCCAAGGAGAAAAAATATCGTGCAGTAAAATTATCGCACCACTGGTCTAGAACAGTCGCTTGTTCTAACGACGAGATTATTGGTCGCGCGGAAAAATACTTCACATCGACCTAAAGATATATTGAGTCAATTGTATGCTTTCAGACGAGAGGGAGTAAATCGAGCTATCAGTCTTGTTGGATTTCTTGGAGGTAGAACTTATCGATAGTTTGTGATAAAAATGTCTGAGAGTGAGTGTCCAATAATTTTAAGGTTGCTTTAATAAAATATTCTACCTAATATTATTTCAACAAATGCAAATAAATCCATATTTTCTCATCGATATTAATAAACTCTGCACAAGATACACACACACACTCTCTCTCTCTCTCTCTCTCTCTCACACACACACACACATATGCATATATATATACAGTGTAGCTATAAAGTCTGGAACCATAGGAGAAATTATACATAGCACATTTTCCTACTAAAGAACGTGCTCCACATGTCTGCCACCATTCTCAACGCACTTCTGAAGACGTTTCACAAGACCTCTTTGAATTTTCTTTAACATACGTGGTTCCAGAGCAGCAATTGCAGTGGCTATTCTTTCCCGGGTATGTTCCAGATCCCGAATGTTTACTGCATACACCTCAGCTTTCACAATCCCCCATATGGCAAAATCCATAGGGCTCAGGCCGGTTGACCTTGCTACCCATTCCACAGGGCTTCTTCTCCCAATCCAGAGTTCGGGAAACATGCCATCCAACCATTGGCGTATAAAACCTGCATAACAATGTGGAGATCCATCTTGTATAAATCACTCTAGACAGCCACTGATAGTATCAAGTTCTGGTACCATTTCATTGCCCAACATACCGAGGTAATTTTCTCCAGTGACTGCTGATTCAAATAAGAATATACCAACAATCTTATTGTCCCATAAACCACACCATACCATCACTTTTGGAGAACCTTGCATTTTACTGCCGATTAACAAGTTGGGGTTCGTTTGTGACCAGTACCTGATATTTTGTTTGTTCACTTTCCCAAAAATGTGAAAATTTGCCTCACTGTTTCCTAAAAAGATGGATTTACTGTAATCTGGCTAAGGAACCATTCACACATCTCAACTCTTCGATCAGGATCGTTCTCCGTTAGATGATGAAGAAGCTGCAATTTGTACAGATGTAATTTTTCATTTTTTAAAAATTTCGGCACCATGCTCCGGGAAACACATATCTCAGCGCTTGTGCACCGCACTGATCTTTCAGGACTAGCGTGAAACTTTGCAAGCAGTGCAATTTTGGTATCTTCATCTACCGACGGTCTGCCAGAACGCTGTTTATCCTGAGTCAATCCCGTTTCACGAAAGTTATTCATCAATTTTCCAACTGCACTACGGGTTACTGACTTCCCCGGACACCTCCTATTGAAATTGACCGCCACGTCCCGATGCGACCACCCCTCTCATCCACAAAGAAGAATTATCTTCACTCGATGGTCTTTCGTCAGTGACATTATTCACCTGTAAACAAACAAACAAATAAACACAAGAATATAGTAATGTATTCTATGCTTCCAGACTTTATGGCTATCCTGTACAGGTCAAGTAAAAAAGTACGTGAATTAAAGTAAAACACAATTAAAAATGGCCTCACCTGATATAATACGTGAATCTACTTGAGCCAGTAAACACTAATCAAGTGTGTTCAAGTTTCCTTTTAGTGGCTCCAAGTTATTACTTGCTAAAGTAAATGTCAAACATGTTTGACTTTCACTTGCACTTGAAGAAGCAAGTAAACTTGAATTCAAGTAGCAGCTCAATTTACTTGAATTCACTTGAAGAAGGGTTTACATTAGTCAAGTTCATTCAAGTTTACTTGTTCACCAACTTGAAGTCACTAAACTTGTTCATTGTAAACCCCCCTTAGATACAACAATGTTATTTATGAAACTTTAAATAATTACATCTACTAAGTTGACAAGCAAAGTTCCTTACCTTTATTACCTTAACGTAACTGCCACTTTTTCTGATGGTGAGATTGCATTTATCACATTTGTATCAGTTTTCAGTAAACTTGGTAACAAACAATGCAGCAATTCGTCAAATGTTGTCACTGACAGGCGAAAATACTTGAAAAACTTATCGTCATATTGGCGTAGTTTAGCAAATTTTAAACTAAAACCACCTTCAAGTAATCTACAACTAATTATTTAATGTACCCAGAACCACCTTCTATTTTATCTTTTGGTTATTCTGCGGAAAAAAGGTATGTAGCCATCATATGGTTTACGTTATCAGCCATGGGCGTATCCTACACCAGTTCTTAACCTTTTATTACTCGTGGCTCTCTCAATATCCTAAAATATTTTTGCTGCCACACAGTTTTTACTAACATATTAATCATTAAGATTTATTCTAAAATAGTGGTATTATTTACTGATTATAATAACTGATCAAAAAAAACAGAAATTAACTTACCTAAATGTATTTAATGGGACCTCTGCTGTTGAACACTTTCCACTAATTTGTCTATTTTTGTAGCACCACGTCTTACTACCCATTCGGGTTACACGCCTAAGTACTAATTAAGATAATGTTTAAGAATCGGAAAGGTTGAGTTTAGAGGAAGTTAACCCACATTTGCATGGAGGTAGAGTAAAACCACTTTGGAAAAATTACCACCATTTCACCTGACTAAAATTCGAACCTCGATCTCCCCGTCCTCGACTGTATAGCTCAACACTGAATAAGCACGCTAGCTAGCTACGCCACCTAGGCGTCACTTCAGAGTCGATTTCGCTGCTTCGTTTTAGTATTTACCATTGTGGAAAATCCATTTTCAAAAAAATAAGTAGAAACAAAGGGGAGTAAATTTTGAATGGCGATTGTAAACAGATGGGAATTATTTGTAATATTAGTGATTTATATTATTTACGCTTCCCCTTCAATTATCCCGCAAAATCGAGAGTCTACTGTACATAAGCAAATGCTATTTTTAATTAATTTTTTCGAGGTCCCAGAAAACCTTTTGCGGACCCCCGGTTAAAAATCACTATCCTATACCACGTCTAAAGCATTACTGAACATGAATGGATTGGAAACAAATGGGGTTTTCTCTCTCGTCTGAAAGCAACATCAGAATTGATCGCGCGATAAAATATATCTCGTGTGAAAGGGCACTAAAGGAGTTGAACTGAACATGGGGAGAAGAGTAGAGCATGACGCTAAATCTTGGGGATGTGAGAGAGTTACCTACCATAGTGAGATAGAGAAGGAATAGAGGGAGGTAGCTATCCCCTCATTCTTAAGAAAGCATTATTACATCCACTCCTTAATCGATCCAATAGTATTTACATAACTTACTAACTAATTAATGACTAAGTACAAATGTCATATAGATACACACCAAACACACAAGAAAAACATGACACGTTGTTATTGTTTCTATGGTTAAGCCTATAAATGCTTTATCGCGTTGGCAGAATCCTCTAGATTGACCGTTATTTACATATTTTAAAATGTTTGTAAACAAATTGATAATGAACAGACAGTGGTATAGATGACCACAAATCGTTTATATGTGGATTATTATGACATGCACTGAGCGAGAATAGCTACCCATTGATTATAAATCGTATGTATGGTGTACACTAATGATTGGACGATACTCTACCTATTATACATAAGACTCTATAACCGACTAGTAGCTTCAAGACTCTAGAGCAAGCGTGAAATACCATACAAGACTCTATACCCTACTAGTAGCTTCAGGTCTCCAGAGCTCGTGTGAAAGACTACATAAGACTCAACACCTGGTTGAATTTGACCCTTTTTAATATTGTGTTTTTATAATATCTATTTATTTTAATTAATTATAGATATTAACGTTCATATTTTATATCCAAATGTTTTAATATCCACATTAAAATTACTTTAAGCTTTTATGACTCTATAAGGAAAACCTCTTTTCGCTTTACGAGGTAATTGTATTATATTTGGAAGAAGGTACAGGACAGGTGGATAGAAACATATAAAAGGGGGACAAACACAATATGGCCTTTACAATGAAAAGACGAACACAGTTCATACTTTACACTGCTGCCAATGGACAAAGAGGTAATGGATGTCTCTTAAAGAAAATTGATCGTCACCGCCCAATCCACCGACCTAGGTTTCATTCTATCGGAACTCATCAGGGAGGAGTGTGAAACACGCAACGCAACTTCCTAAAAGAGAAAACCAATAAACACAAAAGAGGAAAAAAAGGAAATAGGTAAAGAATAATAGAACACATAGATAGGAACAAATAAAAGGTATAACAAAAAGGACAAACACAGGAAAAGGACATGGATGCGAATATATAATGATATAACTCTATAAGGAAAACCTCTTTTCGCTTTACGAGGTAATTGTATTATATTTGGAAGAAGGTACAGAGACATCCATTACCTCTTTGTCCATTGGCAGCAGTGTAAAGTATGAACTGTGTCTTCTTTTCATTGTAAAGGCCATATTGTGTTTGTCCCCCTTTTATATGTTTCTATCCACCTGTCCAGAATATAAGGGAAAACTGACTGATTTCTTCACAAAGTAGTGTGGTAAACTTACACAAGCCCAGAAAATTATATACTATAACTCAAAAACGGTTAACAAAAAGGCTTTTATGATGTCCTACTTAGTCATTTACCGAGTTGTTCAAGCTGGCGAAGCCCACACCATCGCTGAAAACATTATCAGTCCTTGCATAAAGGACATAATGGAGTGTTTGCTAGATGGAAAAGCTACAAAACCAGTAGACACAGTTTCTTTGTCAAATAACACAATTTCGCGATAATTTCGTGCATAGGGCGTGAAACTACTTTACATTCACGAATAAAATGCACTCAATTTTCACCCCGAAGGGATGAATCAATGGATGTGGCTTGGTTGGCAATTCTAATAGTATTTGTGTGCTACAAATACTTGGAGTATTTTCAAGAGAATCTGCTTTTCTGCATTAAGTTACCGACTAACACAATTATCACTGAAATTTTCAAATTAATCTAAGAATTTTTCATAGTGAATGGCATCCCATGAGATAATTGCGTTGATGTGTGCACAGACGGCGTGAAGGCCATTATTGGGAAGACATCCGGTGCTATCTAAAGAATAAAACAAAATGTCAGGAAGTGCATTAGAGTCCACTGCTTCATTCACCACCATGAGCGTGAAAATAATTCCCCNCGAAAGCGTGAAAATAATTAATTTTATCAAATCACGACCTAAGAATACAATGCTATTCAAAATGGTGTGAGATGACATGGCTAGTTTGCATACGTCTTTACTTCTTCACACAGAAGTAAGATGGTTTTTTCGCGTCAAAACTTTGAATCAGCTCTTTGAAATGAGGGATGAAGTGAGCACCCTCTAAATGAGTTTTACGTTCACCTGATAAGATTGCTTGATAGTTTCAACTGTTATTTTCCGGAAGAGCTCCACGAAAAATGAAATAAAATTTATAAGCATACTTTGATATTTCGGAAAAGCTGACATATCAGAATGAGTGATTTATTTATTTGACATCAGATTCTGCGATAAAGGATAATTTTGCAAATGAAAAGTCACTATCAGAACTTTGTTGTCAGCTAGTTTGAAGTTTTGTCAGATAAAGTGAAAATCATCCTGCTAACTTTTGAAACAACTTATGTGAATCGGGACTCTTTGCCTATGTGTCTACTAAAACAAAATACAGATTCCACCTCAATGCAGAACCATATATTCGATTGCAGCTGTCCTAAATTCGACCAATGAATATAGCAACATTGTCCCAATCAAAACAATCCCATCCCCTCTCATTAGAATCTAAGTTAGTGGTCTATACTGTATCTTTTTTTTTAATGCCAAGTGACGTTTTTTTGCGGCTGTGAAAATGGTTTTAAATACCGCTACCATATCTATGTGGGTAGCATGATGTGGATTTAAAATACCTACTTTGAATTCGTTATCAAATGTATGGCCTTACTTTATGTTTATTGTTGTCGTTTTTCATTAATATAGTTAAGTAAGCTCCTTATTTCTTAGAAATTTGTAGAGAAAATGACATTTCAAATCAAATAAAAAGTTATGTTTAACATGATACCCAAATGCTTAAAAATTCGTTTCCATCATGAATACTTCCGTCATTCGGTTAAGTACCTATGTAGGTGCTAGGTAAATATATCGTTGCCCTTATGGCAAAGACACGTACGTGGAAAATTGGTGTTTTGAGAAAATAATATTTAAAGTTACAATTTTCAATTAATTTTAGATCCAAATTTAAGTTTAGACTCAAATTTAAGTTATTTAGAAATCGAAAATAATTCCTGCTTTTGCTATATGATAAAATATCGACTAACAAGTAACAACTTTAAAAATTCAATTATGTAAAAACAACAAAAAATACACATATGTACCTTTGGCATCAAAGTAACGATAGTGCTTAGTGACGAATTACTCTCCTGAAAAGTACTCCACGATTTAACAAGTTTGGGAACCACTGCTATAAAATAGACTCAGGTATACGTCTCCTTGATTCACATGAAATGGAACTGTTGGCTCAGGTGGCCAAGAAGGCTGTCCAGCTTCCTCTTGAGACCATTCTATATGTTTAATGTTTAAATTAATATTTGAATTTGAGATTTTTGATTAGATTATTACTTTGAATCAGAAGGCATCGTCTTTACGAAAAGTTAAGCCCATATATTATGTACCGAATACAATGTGTTTTATAATATAATATAATCTTTCTTGTGAATGTGATAATAGCAATACCTCTCTTAGTATTAGAAAATATTATTGGAGTTGTATTCATTACAAAATTATATTTATTTTAACTTAATGCATTTAATTTTATTATTATTTGTAATATTTGATGTAGCCTAATGTTCTAATTATTTGTGTTGATCTTTAATCATACCATGTAAAGGTTAAGTATCTTGTAATCGTGTTTCTCGCACAAATGGGTGGTCATCCTTAGTGGTCTTGTGGTAAATTGCTCTCCTCAGAACCTGATGGCCGTGGTTTTAAACCCATCTGTGGTTGATTGATTTTCCTTGAATGATACAAATCCATAGCATAACTTCCTTCGGAGGGGAAGTAAAGCCGTCAGTCCCATGGGGAATTGTGGCATATAAAAGAACACTGGAAGTTATGGGAAAATACCTTTCCCGGAAAAATTGGTAAGCCCTTTCGCTCTCATTCATAGAATATTTTCGTGTGCTGATATAATGTCGGTCCAGAAAGGCCACGTGTTAAATAATTCAAATAAATAATCAAGAACACAAATGGTTGCTTTTTGTGAATAAGATTTTAAATATAATTTTGTTTATACTATCAATAGTAAAAATAATATCTTTGATGGTTCTATAAATAAATTACCCGTCTACCTCTTATAAATCTAGAACTAAAACTTCACCAACACCAATCAAAATATTTTATTGGGAAACATATTATAGGCCTAATATTAAATATTTATCACTTATCTCTTTTGTGCAACCTTAAAGCTGTGACTTTGGCTGAAGATATAAAACATGTTAGCCTAGCCTATAAATTTATATTTCACCCTCATCTCAATCAAGGAAACAAACTGGTGCTTAGAAGTCAAATCTCTTATAAATGAACTATGAAACAACTTTTAAGGTGTTGTCCTACAATATAAGCCTAGATACAGAACAAACAAACTTACCGACGCAGAGAAAAGACAAGATGATAATTTGTCTCATTATACCGATCATTTCTGAAAGTAAAACAAAGCAACATTAAATATGTGACATTTCATTATTAAAGCTTTGTTACATTTGTTGTTTCTAATTTGTATGCTAATAATTATAATAACAATAATAATACGAACCAACCGTGAAACTTTAAAATAAGAGCTTTTCATTTATCGTTGCTTATTTAATAATTCCCGGTAATATTATTACCTTTATAAAACAATATGTTATCATTTTTTAACTAGGGTTTAAATATTATATTAAATTTGTAAGGCATTTGTTGTATTTTTTTAAATATAAAATTAAAAACACGTTCACCACGCTTAAATTATTGCAATAATTATTTAAAACAAAAGTGGTGCTGGTATGAAAACCTATACTAAGAGATTTTACAAATTTGGAATGTTTTAAGACGAATTGGGTGTGAGGTTAACAAATTATGAGAGGTCCCGAAGTAATTATAGTTATAGATAAAATATATATATGATTATAGTTTTAAAATTTACCGTCAAAACTTCACAAGTAACACAGGTGGGCATTAATACTTTTAAAAATATTTCCTTTTTTTTAAAGTGTAAATCTATCTTTCAAACTCTGGTTATTCTGTAAACTTAGCGGTTGTTATGAAATAGTAGTAATTATTTATTATATTTTTCAACCGATTTTTTTTCATGCAATGAAAACATAATGAGAACGAAATGAACAGATTCAATAGTATAATAAATATAATCTGTTTTGCTTATAAATTGTATGAAACATTAGAACTTATAACTCAGAAATAAAGATAATGCCTTACTACTTCAACAGCTTTATGCTTCCACGTCATAAAAAAAAAGTTAACTTTACGTTTCTTTTGTATTTTTAAGCTGAAATCAAGGTTAAGAAAAACGTATGAACTTTTTTTTCTAAAGTTATTGACTTGAACTAAATTGAGTTGAAGTGGAAAATCAGTTGTTATCTTGAGAACCAATAAAGAACTTACATAAGACAGCATAGCAGCTAGATAATGTCTTTGTTTGAAGTTGTTGCTGGTATAAGAAGGCCTCTATGATATTTACAGACTTAACTAGCTAAAAATTAAGCAAACTTATATTTTACTCATTTTAGTCACAGCTTTAATTCAAGAAGAAGAATAAAGGTTCATATCATATTACTATGGCTTCTGCAAAAAATGAGAAGATTGGCATTGTTGGCAGGTACATTGTTATAATTTTGTTCATAGTAAATGGTATTGATACCTTATACTACCAGTATTAACTTTCTTTAACATAGAGTAGGCCTAATATTTAAGTGTATCATAACTTTAATGTAAAAGAATGCTCTATTAATGTAAACCAATATTGCTCGGTGGTGCCTATACTGGGGTCAAGTTATTGTGATTGCTGGCAGTGGGTAGATATAAATATAAAAATGTAGCCGACAAAGAAAAACAAAGTCAAGGAAATAAAGTAAAGTACAAGGAGATAAGAAATCAAAGAAAACATTGTATACAAAATTCCTGGAGTAGAACCATTAGAGCCCCCTTGCACCTAAGCACCCCATGGGGTGGAGGATGTCTGGACACTGGATAGGTCCCCTTTACAAAACTAGTTTCTTAGAACTTGGTGCCACAGTAGACCTAAGTCCTTATTTTTTGGCCACAGATTATTCTAATTATAGGCCTAGCCTATATGATTATTGTACTACCAATTTCACTGAAAAAAGATTTTATTTTTAATGAAGTCAAATATGTTTACTATCACACTTAACCATCTACATTCTTAGACATAAATCGTTGAACCTTGTTTTTTGCCAGTGTATGCTACCAGGTCCATGATATTGAACAGACATAGCCTACATCACTGCCAGATGTTTCTATGTTCCAGTGACCTGATTGGTCGTATCTGGACCATGTTTGCCATTGTAGGTTACCAGGTCCATATCTATAATATTGAACAGACACACATCATTGCCATAAGTTTCTTTGTTCCAGTGGTCTGATTGGTCGTAGTTGGGCCATGTTGTTTGCCAGTGTAGGCTACCAGGTCCATATATATGATATTGAGGAGACACAGATCACTTCAGCTCTTCAGGATGTCGATAAACAACTCAAGGCACTTGAGAAAGAAGGACTTTTACGAGGAACTCTACCTGCTTCACAACAGATTGCACTCATTAAAGGTAAGAATGACCAGTGTTGGTTGACCTAAACAATTAGTCCACTTGCCTACCATACTAATATGTTTTTTACAACAAGTTAGTAAAAAAATCAGCTTATATTGACCTAGTCCTTATGATTTTAATATGTTTCAATAAAACGGAGAAAATTTTCATGTATATAGTAGTCCTATCCAATAATTTAAAGGAGAGTCTTGTGAAAAATATCTACTATTAAAGACTTGCAAAATTGGTGAAATAAGGAACTATATTCAGGGATTAAAAATAATCATTGTGCTTATGGTATTTTGGGGTTTCAGATTTTAGGCTGAGATGGTCACATCTTCTCCAATATTTAGGCACCATAGGCCTATGGTATCTATTTTGTGTAAAATTATTTTGAAGCATATCGCCTATTTTCTTGTGTTCCCAATACTAACCAAACAAGAAGTATATTGAAAATGGTTGACCATGAAGGTCTTTGGGTAAAGTGCTTGCTTCAGGACCTGATGTTTGTGGGTTCAAACAAATCCTGGGTTATCATGTTTTTCTTGAGCGATAAAAATGTGTACATTAGCCTACCATATCTTTCTATGGGACGGAAGTAAAGCTGTCGGTCCCATGTCGATAGTGGCATGCAAAATAACCTTGGAAGGAACAGTGAAACCTGACTAATTCGAACTTCCATAATTTGAAATCATCTTTAATTTGAATTTTTTTGTCCGGCCCCTTGAACTTTCTATTAAAACAAATGTTAAAAATCATGGATAATTCAAATTTTATTTTGGTTAATTTGAACTTTTCATAAGTTGTAATGTACTGTTCAGTATTGTTTTCCTACTTCTAGTTGCAGCACCATGTTGTTCAATTTTTGGAAACAGGGGAGGCAACGTTGGATTGCGCTCGTTACCCTTCTTCACATCCCTACCCTGCTCACCCATACATCTTTGTTTACACATAGAGTTCAGTACTTCTTTAGCCAAGGTCGAACCTTTTGAGCAGTTACCTGAGCTGTTCTTAGTGATTCGGTCATAGCGATATTCTTGTGACGTGTTAGTTTATTTTGTTTAGTTTTTGTTTTGTTAATTACATACTGTACAGTAGTGTTTGTTTGTGTGTGTATATCGTGATGTCACTGTTCCAGCCACAGTCCTATAAATCATAACTTTGGCCGAAAAAGTAGTTCTGATAAAGGAAATGGAAAAGGGAATTCCTTTTAAGAAACCTATTTGATTAGAATTTTTGGATTGTTCGAATTTTTTCCTGGTCCCTCCAAGTTCGGATTATCCAGGTTCCACTGTATGTGAAAATACCTTTCCCATCAAAATTGGTAGACCCTTTCACTCTCATTCATAGAAATTCTTATGTGCTGATATAATCAGTTACTTCAGAAAGTGCACTTTAAATACCTAAAATAAATAAATATTGGAAATGATTAGCCTATTATCGATGTTCAAATTAAAACTTTCTAGATCAACTTAAAAGTGTACATCAGTAGTAGGGTTGTCCTAAATGGTGTTGACAGATGTTCACTTCATTCACCCTGAATTCACACTTAATGTGTTTCACTATAACCTGTACCATAGTGGGGCAAAGCAAGATAAGCTTGCTACCTTCAGGGTCAACAAAATATATTCTACATAAATGTAATATTTTAACATGTTTTTCACAACAATAACTTTTTTACAATGAGCTTAAAAGTGATTGTTTAACTAGTGGCCAGTTAGGCCTATAACATTTCTGGTGTATAATATAATAAAATTTAAGAAACAAGAAATTGAATTGTTGTAAAGTGTATATAGGCTTAATTATTATACTGATTTGTTTGCCAATGTATGACATATGTCTGCATAGTAATATCCCATTTTATTTTAAACTCATTGTAAACAAAACAAAATGGGGGAAAGGCTATCTAACTTACCTGTCTTGGCAGTTGGTTGACACCTACTAGGAGTTTTCTGCAAATTGACCTCTTTTGACTTCATGAGTAAGAGCCAACCAGGGATCATTGGCATTTTAAACTTTATGTTTGATTTGTCATGGTTTTCCCCTCATCCCTCCAGGGAATTGTGGGTATTCTTCCTCTAAATATATTCATTACTATCCCTATAAAACCATTAGCATAATTAGTAAATAAGCGGATAACCCAAAAGGGTAGTAAAACGAGATAATGATAAACAGAAGAAATTATGTTATTTCAATGGTGGGCGGGTAGTAGACATGGAAGACCAGAAATAACAAATAATTAAAATAACTAAAAGGAAAGGAAATCACGTTTTTGAATTTGTTTAGTCCCATAGGGCTTAAACTTGAGTCACTGTTAAAGTTTTGCTGGGCCGCGGAAGTATGTTGAGTTTTTAAAACAAACCTCCATCAAAAAAATTGGGAACCCCTGGTCACATGTTAGGCTGCACTTCTGCTGACAGGGAGATCAGTGTTTGAATCTTGGCTCTTGCATACTTATGTTGGTTTTTCCCTAAATGGTTTCTCACTCTCTCTCTCTCCATACAAATTCTGTACATTTCCTCTAAAATTATACCTTCCTCATCCCTATTCCATTGTCTTAATTAATGTACACATGTAACACAGACAGATACCAAGATGTGGTTGAAAACAAAATTTAGTGAAATAATAAGTTGTCAAAATGGAAGTTAAATGTTTTGGGACAAGTAGTTTCCCATTCAAAATATGTGGAGCTAACAGCTCTTCTTAAAGGAGGGAATAGTGGTGACTGTTTTCTTTGAGTCTCAAATAAGATGGAACTCCATATATCTGTTCTATGCTTGCTTACTTACCTACCCTACTTATTTATGGCATTAGGAACTAGAAAGTTAATTGCCACATTTACAAAAGTATGCCACCTATCCCTATTTTGAGCTAGTTCTATATAGTCCATGCCATTACACCCTATCTCTATCTTCGAGATAGTTCTGTCCAGGCCACCTCATTAAACCCTATTTTTATCTTGAGCTAGTTCTATCCAGTCAACCTCATTACATCCTATCTCTTTCAACTCAAAACAAATGTCATCCTCCCATCTGCGTCTTGGTCTTCCCAATGGTCTTTTTCCATTGGATGTGCCAGTCATTACCCTAAACATGGCTCTAGAATCTCTCATTCGCACTGCATGTCCTGCCCACTATAATCTACAAGATTTGATTATCCTAATAATATCTTGTGATAAATAAAGGGTATTTAACCCATCATTAAGTAACCTAATCCACTCCCCAGTAGCCTCATCTCTTTTTGGAACCAAAATCTTTCTAAGCACCTGGTTTTCGAACACCCTAAACATGCTTTTGTCATGTAAGGTAAGAGACCAACTTTCATACCCATAAAGAACAACCTAAAAATGATTGTTTTGTGTTTTCTCAGTTTTACATTTCTTGACAACAGACGAAATGACAACTTACTGACCGAGTAATAGCATGCATTTCCTAACTGTATTATTTTCCTAATTTCTAATCTAATATTGTTATTGATTGTTTTAATTGTCATTACACATTTAAGCTCACCAACCCTGTCAAATAATATGTTGTTTGCAGTAATATCTAAATTATCATCCCCAATCTGTGCTCTTTGTGTGATCATATACAAAGTTTTTTCAGCGTTCACTTCTTAACCTATTTCCTCACTAGCCTCTAGTGAAGGTTCTGCATTTCTTGTTATGCTTGGACATATTGTATATTATAACATTTATTAATCTGATTATAAAGTGTGAGATTTGGGAATTACATCAACACTCATTCAAAACAATATGGTTGAAACAATCTAAACAACCTTTAATAATTTCTAACTACCTACTGAGCACTAATTTTTAATGAACATTTAATTTAAAAAAACATAATTTAACATTTTTTCTTACATATGTTCAAGATAATTAGTACTTTGAGCGTGATGTTATGCAAAAGCACTTTCCTTATCATCATCATCTTTTTACTGGGCTTTCTTCATAAACACATTTTTTTTTAACAATGAGCTATTTTAAGTGGGTACTTTGACTTGTTGACATTATCACATATTTGTGACCATGTATCTCGTAAACAATGCTAAGTATGGTGATAATATTGTGTCATATATTAGCTAGCAAATACCATTTATGTGTTAAGCCCAATTTCTTCACCAGTTGACTGGTTTAAAAATCCACAATAGTGAGCATGCTGACAAAGGCTTCAATGTGGTTTGATGGTGTCATAAAGTTCATGGTTTGAATGCCGAGAATATGCACCTATGTGATTTTTCCAAAAGATTTTACATTATTTCTACTTGCAAATGTGGGTAGAGTTACTCTCATTTCTAAATTATGCAGCCCTGTAATATTAGTGTAAGTTTGCCGATCACTTGGATGGATAGCGGTGGGTGCATGGTCCAAGGCATCACTCTCACAATAGACTAGACTGACGATGACACAAAGATTGTGGTTTGATCCCAGTCGAGTGAACTGAGCAGGGTTTTTCATAAATGGTTTCCCATTCTCTACTCATGCAAATGTATGTACACTTTCCCTAAATTCAAGATTCTTCATCCCTACCCTATTAGCACAATTAGTATATAAGTGTACAACCTGAATGGGTAGTAAGACACGGTGCTAAAAATAAAGATGGGATGAACAGCCCAAAAATATATGCAGGCATACACATTGAGACAAGTGTTTATAAAATTAAGCTTTCCTCTTCTCGTCATTCAAGCACCAAAAAGGTTCAATTTCTTTTTGTATAGTTACAATTGTGCTTATATTTGATGCCTAATAAAGTAACACAAAGAGTAGCCACACTAATTAATTAAAATTTTCACAGTCTTTACTCGGGCTTATCAAATTTGGAAAGATATTTTTAAATATATGAGGTTTCCAAATTTTGAAAAGAATAAAAATCAGTTTCAACAATAGTATAAATATATTTATATAATTTGATCTAATATAGTCAGCCTATTTTTATTTTGTTGCCCAGGATGCATCAGCCAGTGATAGTTAGGGTTGGCACCCGCCCTGTATTTTGCAGGATTGTCCTTTAAGAGTATGTTGCTGTGCACAGACAAAGCAGTTGAGGATCAAAAATCCATAATTTTCAAATTTTTAGTTACATATATTATAATAGACCATTATAATACATAGGCCTATACCAGCGGTTCCCAAACTTTCTCGACTCGAGAACCCATTTCACAAACATCTGAGCTAAACAAACCACCCGGTAAATATTCATAGTCACTCACTTCATTTTATACCTAATTTTTAATTTTTATGAAATTTAGTTATTAATTGTAATCAAAATGTTTAATACCTATAAATTAACCTACTATAGGTCGGTAGGTACTTTGGGATAACTAGCCAAATATAATGGAATAATATTGAAACTACTTAAGTACAAGCTAAAATAGTTATACATGTATTTAAAAAATTAAAACAGAAATTAAATAAGCAAAGTACTGTAGTATCATTTTCTTATCTTTACTGTCACATTATTATCACATTTCACATGTTTTAAAAAATTATACTGGAAATTGCTGCTTTGACATAACTAAAATACCCCTCTTTAATCACAAAATTCCATGTAGATTTAAGTTTAAAAATTGCTAAAAAGTTTTAAAGGCAACTCACCTCTTCACAAGACTAAATGAGATGGATGCATTTGCTTCGGATGGCACAGAGCTTTAAAGCCAGGAACCACAGACAATAAATAAAGTCTCAAGTCACTTTCAGCTCTGAGCCTGTTTGTGTATTTATTTTTTAAATATGCATATGAAAAAAACATTTATCTCTTAAATACATGGAAGAAAATGGTAACAAAGCTGTAATAGTGTTATTCTCTAACAATGAGAACTTCTCCATTAAACTTAACCAGAAACCAATTAATGACAAAGATGTATAGATTTTATTTAATCCAAAATTAGTGGAAATATCAAAGAGCTGCTCTTTTTCACTCACGCTTAATGTAGAAGTTATCCAAACTGCTGTCTCTTCCAGGGGATTGTGAATTCATTTGTTACTATTGGACATGGCTGGGAAATATTCTCTGAAGGTTTTTCCAAGACCCTTCAATTGTTCTATAACCACTTTCTTTACATTTTTACCTAAAGAATAGATTTCCTACCATGAAGTTGTGAGGGTAGCATAGCACTCTGTTTGATTGCTAATGAAACACATTTCTTAAAAGCTAATTTTTTTTATGAACAACTCAACACGGTATTTCACAGTAAAAATATTAATATTTGATCCTTGAAGAGAGAGTTTAAACTGTTCATTTATGAGAAAATGTCTGCCAAATAGGCCAAAGCCTTGAGCCACATTTGATCTTGCATGCACTTTGCTTTGTGAAAGGTATGGATGTTAAGAAAAATTAAAACTTCGTGTTTAAGCTCAAACAATATTGTAAGAGGTCTACCTCAAGATAACCACCTAACTTCATTGTGAGATTATAAATGGTTGCAAATGCTTCCCCTTTCTTCAAAAAGTGCTGCAGAATTCCGCCATTACATACATATTTTGGCGAACTCTTTGGAAGATTCCGTGAAACCTGAGGGGATTCATGAACCACAGTTTGGGAACCACTGACCTATACAATATTCTAAACTTACTTATTGAACTATTTTTCCATAATTTATTCTTTATACCTATAGATTCTTGGGACATTCTTCGATCATACCTTGATATGACTGTTTTAATGCTTTTTACCCTTTTTAATACATACACACACTATTTTTATTTTTGTAAGCATTTTATTTACTATATAAAATATATTTTCTCTGACTTGTTTCACATGCAGAATTATGTACATAGATACCTCAAAAGTGTAGTTGGTAGAAATAACAACTTGAATTGTCCTGTACATAAGTCGTGATTGCAAGGATTGACTAACATTGTTTGTAGGTCCAGACTGGTGCAGGAGTGAGTAATGAAGTATTTATGACACTTTATAGGTTCCACCAGTTTGGCAGAATGTGCCAAGGGAGCCAAGCTGGTGCAAGAGTGCGTCCCAGAAAGTCTTGAGCTCAAGCGTAAGGTGTTTGATGACCTGGACAAAGTTGTGGATGTACACACAATCCTGTCGAGTTCCACGAGTACCTTCATGCCGTCACTCTTCTCCGAGAACCTCAAACACCGCAAACAGATAGTGGTCTCGCATCCTGTGAGTCAGATCACGCTGCACTGGTCACTTTAATATGCTTTGGTGGTAAAAAGGTCCAATAGACGGCACTGACAATGACGAGAAGATTGTAGTTCAAATCTTGGTCATTTGTATTAAGAGTGGTTTTCCCCAAATGGTTTTACACTCAACCTCCATTAAAATGTGGGTACACTTCCTCTAAATTCAACCTTCCTCATCTCTACCACACTAGGATAATTGGTACACATGTGTATAATCCTCATAGGTAGTAAGACATGACACTAAATAAAAGCCACTTTGATGGATAATAAATAATTATTGTGGTCCACTTTGATGGGCGCATGGTCTAAGGTGTTAACCTAGCAGTAGACTAGATTGCCGATGACAGGAATATGGAGGTTCAAATCTTGGTCGGGTGTACTGAGGGTGGTTTCCCAAAATGGTTTCCCACTCTCCCTTCACACAAATGCAGGTGCACTTCCTATTAATATAACCTTCCGCATCTCTAAAACCATTAGTGTAATTAGTACATAAGCATATAACTTGAACAGGTAGTAAAACGAAGGGGTAAAAAAATTGTGGATTGAAATTTTTTTTTAAATCGCTTAGAAAAAATTTAATATCCACTCAAAAATCCTACAGTGAAAATTACACAATGAAAGAAACAAGAAAACACACACTCACACTCCTTAGAAGCAAGTGCTTTGGGGAGTTTGCAGGCAAATTCATCACTTTGGTCTGGTATGGTTTACTGATGACAGGAAGATAGGGGCTTGAATCCTATTTAGGTTTACTGAGGTGGTTTTCCCTAAATGGATTCCCACTCTCTCATCACACATTCTATTTTCCTCATCTCTATTATTCTAACTTAAATATGCTAATAACCCAGGTAGATTTTTAGATGTGGTGCACTAGGAAGGCAGTTTGTAAAATAATACATACTTTTGATCAAAGTAGAGCTTGATCTATCATTGCGGTATATCTAAATTAGTTACCGTCACTGCCCGAGCTTGAGCTAGTGATATTTGCTAGCCCCAATTCCAGGATAAGGATTGGTAGATATAAAGTTCTCAAAAGATGTTAAAAGACACTGTATTTCATTTTTTGACTTTTATTATAAAAAGTGAGTATGAACAAAAAGTATTCACAAGATGTACAAGAAATAACTATAAATACTTTGGGCACGCCTTTGTCCTATCTTACAGTCCCATGAGCCCTTCCCTTGGCCTTTTTTGCACTTTAGTTCCTACATGTATGTTAACTCGCCCTGAACTCTAAACTCAATTTTTACCAAACATTGATCTCACTGGAAAACAGCCCAAGACTACTCCATAGTAAAACCCAACAAGACTGCTCCTTGAGACATGTCCTCACTGCTAAACTACAACTGCTTACAACCTAGTGTATTCTTCCTTAGGTTCATGTACTGCAAGTATGCAACATTTTCTTGCTCGCCTCTACAAAAGATACAATCAGACAGCTCCGCGTTCAAACTCAACAATTTGACATGCTGAAAACTACATTACTAAACATGTTGATTAGGTCATTTCTTCTACCGTTTTAATAATTTGATAATAAGATCTGTTTTGTCCAAGAGTGATGAAATGCTGGGACACTTCTACTTGCATCTGTTGTGAATCTTGGTTGGGAATATTGTGCTTAATTTACTACAGCAGAATCACACATACATTACAACTAAAAAACTTTATAATTTATATGTTGTAAAATGTTGCTATATTGATATTTAGGGTTGTGCGAATCTTCAGAATTTCAAAGTCGAAGATAAAATCTCTTTCGCTTTGATTTCAACATCCAGAGTGACCATCACATATTAAAAACATTTTGGAGGAAAAAGAAAACTTTGATATATAATGAACATACTTCAAATATATCATTTAATACTACATATTTCAACATATACCGTAATCATACTTAGAACAGCTTCAAAACAGTATCTTAACACTAACTTTTGACATAATGCACGTATTGCTGCATTCAGATATGCCAGCATAAAATAATATAGTGTGGTTTATTTTGTTCTTCAAACCTTTATCTTTACTTAGACACTCTTAATGGTTAGTTTGAAAACTAAAAGTATTTTTGTTATGTGTCAGCAACAAAAACCTTATCTTCAGCTTTGGCTTCCAAGCGTTGCTTTGACTTTGTTTAGCATTTAAAAAATGACCTTCACACACTCCTATTAGTATTGGTATCTTATCTATATTAATATGTTTTGTCAAAAGTGGCATTAGTAAAACATATGATTTGACAAAAGCAGTAGTAGTAAAAAATATTTGACAAAAGTGGTAGTAGTAGAACATATGATTTGACAAAAGTGGTAGTAGTAGAGCATATGATTTGACAAAAGTGGTAGTAGTAGAACATATGATTTTACAAAAGTGGTAGTAGTAGAACATATGATTTGACAAAAGTAGTAGTAGTAGAGCATATGATTTGACAAAAGTGGTAGTAGTAGAGCATATGATTTGACAAAAGTGGTAGTAGTAGAAAATATGATTTGACAAAAGTGGTAGTAGTAGAACATATGATTTGACAAAAGTGGTAGTAGTAGAGCATATGATTTGTCAAAAGTAGTAGTAGTAGAGCATATGATTTGACAAAAGTGGTAGTAGTAGAACATATGATTTGACAAAAGTGGTAGTAGTAGAACATATGATTTGACAAAAGATAGTAGTAGTAGAGCATATGATTTGACAAAAGTGGTAGTAGTAGAGCATATGGTTTGACAAAAGTGGTAGTAGTAGAACATATGGTTTGATATAAGTGATAGTTGCAGAGTATTTGATTTGATAAAAGTGGTAGTTGGAGATTATATTATTTGATTTAAATGATAGTTGAAGAACATATTAAACAAAAGTAGTAATTATTCTATCGTTCATTAATAAAACGAAAATACTTAATGGTCATATGGTCTAAGGTATAACTTTCATGTTAGACTAGACTGCTGAAGACAGGGAGATCAGAGTTTAATTCTCCACTAGGTGTTCTAAGGATGGTTTTTCCAAAATTATTTTCCACTCTCCCTCCACGCAAATGCAGGTTTACTGCCTCTGAATTCAGCATTCCTCATGCCTAACTCATTAGTGTAATTAATACATATGCATTACCTGAACAGGTAACTAGTAAGATGCAATGCTAAACTTTTTTTAATAGAATGATTAATTTTAAGGATGATTTCAATTAAGTGTTTGTTCATTCAAAATGTTACATTTGTCATTTAACTGACAACTTCTTTTAAAAGTTTGTCAAGGATCTCGATACCACTTATTTGTCTGGAGTTTAAGTAGACTTTTATCCTTTTAGTTTTGTGGCTGCCAGTTTAAAAGCAAACACAACCCTCCTGTACACATCAAATTATTTGAGTTATATATAATACTGGAACACCTGCACTTATGTCTGTGCCAGGTAAAGACAGTTGAAGTGTGATAGTAAATTGCTGACCAGATTTTCCTTGCCTAACCAACTGTGTAAAACATTTCAACATTTCATCTTTGATACACGTTAATGTTAGACACAACATGAAAAGAGTTAACCTTGTCTCCATTTTACTATCTCTTGCCGTTTTTAGAGTGAATTGGGCATAACCGCGTGTGTTCAAGTATGGTATACAGTTCACTGTAGAACGATGTATACTGAAAATATCTCTACTATCTCCTTTGCTTGTCACATCCCACTAAATTTATTTATATATTTTATGCAGTTTGAAAAATCATTGCCCTTGATGAATCCCAGTTGACATTTTGTTCAGGTGAATCCCCCTTACTATGTGCCACTGGTGGAGGTAGTCCCTGCCCCTTGGACGGACCCCAGCATTGTCCCTCGAACTAGGGACATCATGAAGGAGATAGGGCAAGTGCCAGTCTGTCTCAACAGGCAAATAGAGGGGTTTGCTCTCAACAGGATTCAGTGAGTCAACAATATCTAATTTACTTGAGTGTGTATTTGGATTTAAAATAAAATTGGGCATGGGATTTGATTCATGTTTACATATATTTACTCTCTGTTTACTCTGAAAGATAATAAGCATACCTTTAAAGGCATAACTAGGGTTGGTATCAGCCAGTACGGTAACTCATGGTGTCACCCTCATGGACCTTCTCCTGTACCAGACTATTCTTAGTAATGTTTTTGTACTCATGTTACTCATAAATCATTCTCGCATATCACTGAAAGTAATGGCAATATTAGTGACATGAACAACTCGCAAAATTAAAATAACATTATCATACGCATAACTGAAAAATATTTACATTTACATAGTTCCATGTGGTTAGAGTGAATACTTGGTAGGAAAACAACAAGAGTTGAAGTAAAAACTACACCAAAATATGTTCATTTTAACATGTTAAACTCTACCATTACACGAGTTACGTTAATTGATTAGGTTTGCATAATCAATAACAACCCAAATTATGTAGAAGTTGTAGACAAATGCATTTATTGTAATATACTCAAAATATTGTAGCTAAAATATCAGAAAATTTGACAAAATCTGAGACTATAAAAACACCAGCAATGACAACAACAGCAACAATAGCACATGTTTGTAGTGCGTACAGAGAAAATTTGAAGCATCATTATAATTAAGTAAGCAAGACGACTCCTATTGGAGCATATGCACATTAGAAAGTTCACAAAGTGAATTAGCATAGAGTTGTCTTTATAGGTATATTGATAAAGTACATATAAGATGTGCTTAAGATGATCGGCCCCTTTCATTTGACGTAGAAATGCAGAGCCATGGGAACAAACAGTTATCTTTAAGAATTTTTATTGTTTTGCAATTTTCTTTCAAAAACACCCTAATCATGAATAAAAGTATGATGATAAAGTTATACTTTTCATATACACACTTCCTCTATAGTATTTAACAGTGATAAAATATCAATAATTTTGACATATTTCAATAGAAAACTGCCGGCTGCATAGCAAAAATAATAAAATGTAACACCTGATAAACATTACTACATTATCTTAGAAGAGGGGTTGAAAATATTACTATAAACATTTCACTAGTTCTCGAGAAAACTGATATATCCAAATGTATAATTTTTCCACAAGACCTGTTTGGTAGCTAGCACCATTTACGTTTTTCTTTATCCATCTGTTCTTGTTGGCGCGGAATGATACTTTGGTTGGTTGTGAAATCACGCCACGCCTTTCACCCTCCCGCCCACCATCCCACAAACTAGGTTTTAGAGTGCACTTGACAGGGCCAAAGGCCTTAAGAAAAATGTTAATGTAGCTATAGCTAACTAAAGGAATATTTTTTTGTCAGTAAAATTTTTGTCGATACACTACACAAAATGTGTATAGACAGTCACTTTGGTGTCATTCGGCACGGTATGCAAACCCTAGTGATGCCACTTCATACCTTGCTTGGGTTCCACTATGATATAGCCTATAAGACAGGATCATAGTACAGCCCTATTAGGGCAGTGGTTTCCAAATTTTGTCAGGGTTTTGACTCCAATTTTTGTCTTTGTGACTATCACAACCTTTTGATAACCTACAAGCATTAAAGTCCTAATTTACTAGTTAACAGATTTTTTCACGGCCTTACTATCTAAATTTAATCACACTAATGGGGTGGATAAAATTGCGAGGAAATGTAACCTTATTTCAGGGCTGTGGAGTCGGAAGATATTTTGAGTGGAGTCGAAGCTCAAGTCTAAAAATATACTAACTCAGACTTCAAAAGTAAAAACTTACAATTTTATAACAATATATGGTAGCTATCTCAATTTAATTTTATGCCTTTTTTATTACTTAGGAGCAATATTTGTAATTTGGATAGATAAATTTATTCAAATATAAATCCACAATGTCAAAGAAACTGCCTATGAAATAGTTTGTATTGGAACATTTTACTGTAATAAATTTACTATCACTAATTAATATCCATTATCCATTTCTGAACGAGTCAGAGTTGAAAGCTACTGTCTTCAAAGCACTGCTTATTTGCATGAACGGAGGAAACAAAAATCTTTCGGTCTAACTGGCCGGGATTTGAATTCCGACCTTCCCATCGCCAACAAACCAAGCTAAACGTGCACAACATTAAACCCAGATACCCACAATGCTTGTTTTAATCACTATAAATTGGTTGTAAAATTGTGACAAAGTTTTTGCCAAATGGATTTAATGGGCCCGACGAGTATTTTTAATGTTATACTAGCAGAACTACTCACCCAATTATGAAAGTGCTTCAGTAAACTAAGACGGCATGCAATTGTCAATATTGGATAGCCAAAAAAAATCTTAGGAGAATGGTTTTTTTTAGCATTTTTTAGTCCCTTAAATTTCTATTTGAATTTTGAGCCACCTACTTCAGTGGTTGTTTGGTCTAAGGCATCACCCTCTTGTTTGACTAGGCTGCAAATGACAAGGAGCTCGAGGTTCGAATTCCGGCCGGGTGTACTGAGGGTAGTTTTGAACTCTCCCTCCACACACATGTGGGTACATTTAATCTAACTTCAATCTTCTTAATCCCTAACACATTAGCATACTTAGTACATATGTGTACAACATGAGCAGGTAGTAAAACGTGGTGATGAAGAAAAAAAATTTGAACCTCCCAATTATTTTAATCATTATAAAACGTGAGTATTGTTAGAATTATCTCAACAAGAATTTTTACCCCACCAGAAACACGCTGCAACCCCAAATGGGGTTAATAATCAACCTCCCACATCATAAAATAATAAAATGAATCACGGGTCGATTATCTCTATAATTCTTCCTTCCTCATCCTGAGCTCATTAGAGTAATTACTATGTGTACATATATATATTTGTGTGTGTGTGTGTGTGTGTAACATGAACAGGGATGGAAAAATATCAATAAACATCTTATCTAAATGAGATTTTATTCTATAATATAGCTGATATTTAGGTGTTTATTTTTTACTTTTTGTGGACTGTTGCACTGTACAGGTATGTGATCCTGAATGAGGTGTACCATCTAGTAGCAGACAACATCTTGAATGTCGAGGATGTTGATAATGTCATGTCAGAAGGTCTGGGGATGCGTTATGCCTTCCTTGGCCCCCTGGAGACTGCACACCTTAATGCTGAGGGTAACACTCCACTTTCTCATTGTTTATACAATTTGAGGAGGAACTTGTCTTGTATGTTTTGAAAGCAATTGGACTGACTATCTTTATGCTTTCATCTACTATTGTATGACTAGATAATTACTATAAGTGGTATTAAATATAAACCTATTAGCTTATTTACAGGCTCAAAATATTTGTGTTTGAATCTTCGCTGAAAACCTCCTAAAGCTATTGCAAAGAAAGATGCTTTAGCTATTTTATCTAAAATTAAATTTACTCTTTTGAGTTCATGAAGTTAATATTTTATAACATGAAGTATATATTTTCACTATTAATTTCTTTACAAAGATAATACTTTTTTAATCCAAAGTCTTGCCTGAATTTAGGATTGTTCTAATCTAAATTACTTTTAATTGACTTGTTGACACCCTCAAAGTATTGCTTTGAATCTATGTATCACAAACTTTTTAGTCTCCATACTATTGCAAAATCTATGTAGTACACACTTTTTAGTTCCCATAAAACCTCAAGTTGAAACATGTTATTGGTCCCTCAGGTATGAAGAGCTATTGCGACCGTTACTCCAAAACCATCTATGATGTAAGCGAGACGTTCAAGCCTACACCTAAGTACGAAGGACCTGTGGCAGAGGATATGGCCCGGCAGCTGTTGGCAAAGGTTCCTGTGGAAAAATTACCAGAGCGCCGGGCTTGGAGGGACTTGTGTCTCACTAAACTCGCATTACTCAAGAAGAAGATGAGCAACAAATGAAACATTCGCTGCCTTTCATGACATGGGAAGAGTCCTTAATAGTAGACTTTAAAAATGAGACATAACTTCTTGCACACTCTTTACACCTTAGCAAATGATGTTCTGGGCACAATTAAATGGCTACCAAGGACTTCTTCCAAGAAATATATGTAAAAAATAAACATCTGGGGTATTTAACATTAAACTTGAACTTTTTCAGGACAGTGAAAATAATTTCATAGAAAAACCTAGGCTAATGTAATCTTTAAATGGTATTCTTATTGAAGCTACTGTAGCAACAGTTTGTTAGTATAGGCTGATTTTGGTAGGAGGAACAGTGTCTGATGGATTACTATAGTTACTAAAATAATTTTAATATAGTCATACATCAAGTCATGTAATCAGAAGCGGAAACTTATTTAGATATTATCAATACTTATAAAATAACACTAATAATATACTAAAATGTTGACAAGGTTGGCTGCAAATAAATATGTTTGAATTTTCTAAAGTGTACTTCCAACCAAAATCATGATATAGTGGATTAACTTCTGAGGAATTATAAGATATAATGGATGAGAGAATTTATACAGTGAATACATGTTCCCCATTGTAATATAATTGTTCACCTGACTAAAGAAAAGTTATTGTCACAAATCTATCATATAAAATAATTATCTAGTTTGATTGATACTCTATTTTTGTATGCCATAGCTTTACCTTTTCAAAATAGGGTGAGTAGTTGGGATAGGTACACAACCGGTGTGTCAGATGCTAATCCATCAGCTTATGTTTTAATATCTTACTACACAAATGATTTTATTGTCACAGCCATGTTTCCCATCTTTTCCATGTGTGAATGGCAACACTCTTGTATTTTCTGTTCTAAAACAAAGTTACGAATTGCCTTATATTGAATGATATTATATTCGGAAGAAGGTATAGGAAAGGTGGATAGAAACATATAAAAGGGAGACAAACACAATATGGCCTTTACAATGAAAAGAAGAACACAGTTCACACTTTACACTGCTGCCAATGGACAAGGAGGTAATGGTTGCCTCTTAAACAAAATTGATCGTCACCACCCAATCCCCCGACCCAGGTTTCATTCTGTGAAACGCGCAACGCAACTTCCTAAAAGAGAAAACTAAAAAATACAAAAGGGGGGAAAATGGTAAAGAATGAGAGGACACATTGATAGGAACATGTAAAAGGTATAACATAAAGGACATTGGATGCGAATATATAATGTTATAACTCAATAAGGAAAACCTCTTTTCGCTTTATGAGGTAATTTTATTATATTTGGAAGAAGGTATAGGAAATGTGGATATACACCTTTCCTATACCTTCTTCTAAATATGATANGTGGATATACACCTTTCCTATACCTTCTTCTAAATATGATACAAGTAGAAGGTACAGGAAAGGTGGATAGAAACATATAAAAGGGACAAACACAATATAGCTTTTACAATGAAAAGAAGAACACAGTTCACACTTTACATTGCTGCCATTGGACAAAGAGGTAATGATTGATTTTTTTTTCTTTACTTTTTTAGGAAGTTGTGTTGCGAATTTCACACGCCTACCTGACGAGTTCTGATAGATGAAACCTAGGTCAGGGGATTGGGCGATGACAATCAATTTTGTTTAAGAGGCATACATTACCTCTTTGTCCATTGGCAGCAATGTAAAGTGTTACCTGTGTTCTTTTCATTGTAAAAGCCATATTGTGTTTGTTCCTTTTATATGTTTCTATGCACCTTTCTTATAACTCCCTCCAAATATAATACAACTGAATATTTGTTAATTTCTGTCAATATTCTGAGATAAATTTGTCAAATTAACTGTTAATATAGGTACCTACATTATTTTTTTAAATATTTTCATACAAAAAATCTTTAGTTATTCATATGTGAATTCTTTTACCAACGTGTTTGTCTT
>CABFOW010005187.1:0-22076 GCA_902141385.1 Timema californicum
CTATCATCCTACCATTACACATTAGCGTAAGTGCGTATAACCCGAACGGGTAGTAAGACGCGGTGCTAATAATAATAATTTATCATATAATATTTTGTTTCTACCCTTATATTTAGATTACTTCTTCAAAACTACTACAGGGCCTATTATGCATTCCTAAGCATGAATGGGGAGTTTGTCACTCCACGTCATCATTTTATATTATTCAAAATCATGTTTAAACTGTACATTCTTAAACTAAATATTCAAAATTGTAAACTTGTTTCGGAATCTTTTTATGGTGCTACGCGCCAAAGCGGTCCCAAACTGCAGCGTCCAGTCTGTATGCAATCGATAGGAGTGACAAAGAAGTGATGTCAGCGCGGAGTTTGTGTTTAGATGATAGCTCTGCCAGAAGACAATATTGTGGACGCATTGTGTTGGATTACATAATTAATTAAGAGAAACACTATATAGGCCTATTTAAATTGTTATTTTATTGCACTAAATAGCTTATATTATTTAAATTAATATGTGACACTCACAATTTAAACATTTTAGAGTGGCTGTCAATAGTATTATTAGGTTAACTAAATATTAATCATGTAGGTACATTATATATACTTTTTGTTTATCCCGCGCGATTATAAACGAACTTATGTCTTAAGCTTGGGACGTTTAAAATGAAAAAAATATCTGAATCCGTGTCATGACTGGCTAGAGCCAAAACAGAAATCAGTGGTGAGTCCCTATCCCTGGTTGAAAGACTTAATACTATTTAAAATATTACAAGCAGAAGCTTCCAAAAAAAATCAAGAATATAATAAAACACTGTTAATGGTCATTTCCTAAAATAAGGGACAAATAATTGGGTCTCCTGTACCCTTAACAAACTTCCCAGTGGCCTTGCTTGTGTGATCTCGTGAGGGAACAAGAAAACATTTTACCGGTACTGGAAAGGTTTTCTCTTATACTGTGCGTATTCTGACAACGCTCAAATTAAGGACTAATGTTTATATACCAAACAAACCTAATTTCATACAGTTAAATATATTAATTAAATGGGTACATAAACCTTAGGAAAATAAATAATAGCCGAAGAAAGAAGGCATATTCAACTTGAAATCGATTTCAACTGGTAAGTTAATCATATCAAATACTATCAATACAGTAAATTCAGTCTACTGGGAAGTCAACCCATTCAGGAATAATATCACAAGCAAAAAGATGCATTAAGATTTTGGTAAGAAGAACGGTAGATCTTGGTTACGAAAGTTATTAAAACAATTTTAATATATTCATACATCAAGTCATGTTTTCTGTAGCTGTCAAATTTAATAGTTATTATCAATACCTATATAGAGTAACACAAATAATAAAGTAAAGTATTAACAATGCTGGGCACAAAGAAGTTTCTTTGAATTTTCTAGACCGTTCTCCCAACCAAAATCGGGCTTTATTGTTACACGTATCACATATTGAATTTAAAAATAGAACACTTTTCAATGGAATACTTTATAGATTGAACTCAAGACTCAACTTGGTTACATTATAATTAAATTACGAATTAATTGATACAATTTAAAGATTAATCCGTTTATGGGTATAAAAGTATAATTTTAGTGAGACAAGTTCTTCACTTTCCGATTTTTTTTAAAATATAAATACAATATAATAATGTACGTGTAGCTATATTTCTATTGAAACATAAGCATTATATTAATTTGAGATCAATTTTTCTTGTAATATTTCTCTTTACCTGAATTTAAAGACGCTCCCTGCAGCCGTGCGTGATGTAAACAAAGTGCTTTGAATTAGAGATACATTATCCGGACAAGCGGTTATAATTGGCGCACTAAAATAAAGTGATATATACTCAGCAAAACATAAATTGATCATTCCTCTGTCCTTTGAAAACAGGCAAATGTATTTCTCCAATGAAATTGAAAATAATAATAATAATAATACATTTAATTAGAATTAAAATTCCCTTGTTTAAGAAATTAAGTGAAAAATAAAGATATTATTTTATTTAGTCTTAAATTGATATTATATTTTATCATTTTATTTAGAACTGGGTCTTGCCCGTTCGGATTAAACTCATATTTGCCCATTAATACAATATACTAGGTATGAGAAAGGTTTACTCTAAGTTAATTGTACCAGCATTTACGTGGAGGGAGTGTGGAAGATCATTTAAGAATATACATCCTCAGTAAACCCGACCGGGATCTGAACACCGATCTCACCTTAATTGGAAGTCCAGTCTTTTGCAAAAGTGACTCTACCCCTAAAGGGGGTGAATATACATAAATACATACCTAATCACCCCATTCCCTTACAGGGTAGGCAAGAGACTATGCATATATCTTTTAAAAAAACTTCGTACTTAATCCATCCTCACTAACTTTATCCACGCTTCCTTATCATTGCATACTCCTTTCACTTCAACAACATCCACACAAGTCAGACATGCTCTGTTATTCTACAAACTCTTAATGTTTCTCTTTTCCACACAGTCATCTACAACATTTAGCCAAGTCTTATAATAACTGCTTTCTTTTGACCCACACACTTTACCTTCATATATTTGCTTCGTCATTAAATCCATACTCATCCTCTCAAAATTCCCAAACCAACGTAAGACACTTCTTTCACATTAACCTATTGGATTCCTTTTCTAACTGCACTCCTTCAGCGCCCATTCATTACTGACTGTGTCCATACGAGTTTTTCCACATATATTTCTTAGATATCTCATTTCAACCGCATTCCCCTTGATCTTGTGTTTCTCCACGCTTCACATCCATAAAACAATGTTGGCGTTTACATACTTTTATATACTTCTATCTTTGCCTTTTTGATACGTCTTCATTATTTACAATAGTCCACATACATCCAACTACTCTCCTGGACGCATTCACCCGTTTGTCGAGTTCACCATCTATCCTTCCATTATTACCAAAAATTCTGACCAGATACACAAAGTCATTCAATTGTTCTAACATTTTTCCATTTATACTAAGTTGACAATCATTTCCTGATCTATCCCTCAAAAAAAGTACTATCCTCGTTTTTGAGACATTTATATGAAGATCCATTCTGTCTATCGCCACTTTCAAACTATTTAATACATTCTGCAAGGCCCTTTCATTCTCAGCCATTAATACGGCCTCATCTGCATATATAACGGCACTCTCACATTCACATTTTCCATGTGTACACCAACCGCATCCTCACAAGCATCCCTCATACACTTATACAAGAAAACATTAAACAACCATGGGGACATATCACTACCCTGTTTAACACACTGTTCAATTACAAATCATCCGCTCAAAGCTCCAACTACCCTAACGCACGCTTTAATTACATCATATACCACCATAATTGTATTAACAAACCATGCCTCCACCCCAAGCTCTCTAAGAACATTACATAACAAACTCCTATTCATTTGATCATACGCTTTCTCCAGATCAATGAATGCACAATAAATTTTCTTCCTTACTGCCATACATTTCTCAATCACTTGTTGCATTGCAAATATCTGGTCTATGTAACCTCTACCTGGTATGAAACCACATTGCACACCCCAAATCTTGTTCGAAGTTTTTTCACATATACTCTCAATTAAAATTATTCTAAAAACTTTGCCTGGAATACTCATCAAATGAATTGTCCTATAATTCTTACATTTACTCTTCCTGTCTTTGCCTTTATACAAATAAAAATGATAGCATTCTTCCAGTCAAGCTCAATATGAAGATATAGATAGGGTATAATGAGAACGTCTGGATAAAACTAGCTCAAGATAGGGATAGGGTGTAATGAGGTGGAATGGATAGAACTAGCTCAAGATAGGGATAGGGTGTAATGAGGGGGACTAGATAGAACTAGTTCAAAACATGGATAGGGTGTAATTAGTTGTACTGGATAGAACTAGCTCAATACAGAGATAGATGGCGTACTTTTATAAATGCGACCATAAACTTTCGAGATCCTAATGCCATAGAGTAAGTAAATATAATAGAAGATTTTACTCCTGACAATGACTTGGGAAACCAACCTCCCCCCTTCCACTCATCACCCTTCTTATTTATAAATCTAAATTCTCTGCCTCGTTTATGATTTCTTAAATGAACTACTCTGAGCATGAGATTAATACTGGATAGTTCAGTGTTAGAGAACTCCCACGCTAATCTAAGAATCCAGAGCTCGATTCCCATGTCTAGGTGTCATTTAATATATATACGAACCTCTGGATGGGTGTATTGACTATACAATACAACAGGTTTACTCTAAGCATTTCATTTCATTTACTTAGTATTGTTTTAAGTATTTTGTAAACTGCACATTAAGCTACACACAGTAGTTTTCCTTCAAAATTCATTAATATACTGCATAAAATACTATGAATTGTAGAAATTAGATGTTTGAATAAATATGTATAGTATAAAAGTACATAAAGAATAAACTACGTACGTACAAAAAAACATAATTTCTTTTAACAAAATCCGAATCACAGATGCTTCTTTAATCTTTTTATTCTCAGAAGGTCTCCATTAATGAGAAATTTCACTGCAGTTTTGAATATATGGATAGTTTTACTGTATAGCTAAATAAATTATATGTCTTAAACCGATCAAATTATATTCGTTTCCTCGAAATAAATTGACAGAGTAAACAAATCAGGCACTTAGCATTTGTTTAGTAAGATTCCAACAGATATATTTTTATTTTCCTTAAAATGTAAACCAATTATTTACAACTTCTATTATTTAGTATGGTTAACATTGCTACAACCATAGATTAATAATTTACCACTGGAATTAAATATTTATTTGAACACGAACAAAACTTGTTTCTACTTCTGAATAACCAATTAAAAAGAACAGCTAGGCTACGATATTCCCATACAGTCACAGAGATAGATGTTACATAGTCAATTATGAAATTCAGGTTCTTTAATTTGGTAAATTATAGATATTTATGGATATTAAAAGTTTTTACTGTACAAGCATAGTATTTTATTTTCTTCATACTACAGAATAACATTTTTCTGGGAAATTTTGAATAATAAGTATTGGATTTTAGTTTACTAGAAGGAACTATTGCACACGCGAACTAAGTACATTTTCAGTTACAAGACGCTCTCTTATCACTACCATATCTTAAACTATAATACTAATTTAATAATTCCACCTATTTAAGAATGAAAATAAGCCTGCAGTAGTTAGCTCCCTCTCAAATTAAATATCGAAGTAGCACAAATAAAATATTAGTAAAAAGTGTGTTTTGTTCATAAAAGTGCATAACAACCAAGGTTACTAAGACTAGATGTATTTGTCTTCTTTTTTTTAATGTGTAGTAAAGTAATAGTAGCCTGAATAATGCCTCATACTTTGTACTAGTACTAATAATAAATTTCTTTGAACTTTCCCAAGTTTCCTGGATGTGCGATTTCGGTGTACCACAGTTTCCCTTTGCAGCTCGAACTTTGAGAAGAAAAACGGCATAAGTGATACAGAGCTATTTTAGAAATACTGAACTACTAGAAAAATGATTTACTAAACTATAATATATTTACTTAGAATTCAGGGTGCCAATGCAATTCTGTGATATCTATTAAAGTAGTTCTACATTAAAAAAAGCACTACATTATTATATACCTTTTTATGGTCAGTATAGTTTTAATGGCAAGATTTTATTGTTAAGAGCCCGTTTTACCCCATGGATAGCACCTAAATTACCTACTTCAGTAGTTTATGCTCTAAGGCAGGGATATCCAAACTACGGCCTGCCACAAGACTATATTCAGCACGTTCCAAGATTTTATCAAAAATCAAACTAATTGTTTCTCTTCGTTATTTATTAACCACACATTTTATTTGACATGTCCAGTTTCTGTCCACATGCATGCTTCCCTCCATGACACCAAGCCAGAGTGCTGTCGGAATTGCAAACCCTCATTTTCAGTCGCAGGCGCCATTCCTTATACTGACTACAGAACGGCTTGACTGTGACGATTTTTAGGTAGTTCCAAGTCTCCCGGCGGAGGATTATCAAGTTCCGAAATATGTTACCTAATTGTTTTTTTAATAACGATATTGACTAATTATTATAAATATAATGTATGACATATAAAATGATTCATTTCTCACAGAGAAGAATCAACATCAATCGCTTTGACCAAACACCGACTGACCGTAGAAAGTGGATTTTTTTTTTCATATACGTGACTGGCGATATGACTTGAATCTAAATTTGCATGTTGAAACAAATTTGATTTATGATCTATTTGCGCATGTTAAGGCATTCATGGCCAAAATAATGCTACTTGAAGAACAGGTGAACGTTACTAGTTTTTTAAATTCAATGTAGTCTGTTCTAAATACTAATGTTTAAATTGTTAATAAATATATGTGTAGTGAATGCTTAGTTTTAAAACTAATATTGGTTCATATTCCAAGAATACTGTGTTTTAAGTAATTCTTTTTACCAAAGGCTCTACTTAACACAATAGGAAACCCAGGTGTTGCATATTTCATGATTCCCTATTTTGTTGCATATTTCATTATTTGCTAGTCTCATCTGGTTATTTCCCTCCCTATCCTCCCTTACTAACTGCAGATTTCTTGGAATTAACCACCCCTCTTCCCTCCTAAGCCCAAGCAAACCCACTCACACACAAGTGTCGCTTACTCCGTCTCAAATAGTGGTCATTGAATTCTAATCTATTAACACAACTCGGTGAACCTCTCTTTGCTCTTGCTCGGTTTTGTTCGAATACGTACTCTTAAACAAACCCTGTGGAAAATGATTTTAGTGCGCGATTCTTCATAAATATTAAGTTGATAATGTTCTCTATGTGTGTTTTTTACTTCATATATATAATATGTACTTATTAAACGCGAGTGTTTAGGGGAGCTCCTCTCGCAAATTAATATTAGTTAGAAGACCAACCTCAGATCCATAATATCAAGACCATCGCTCCCAGGTATTCTTGGATCTCCTGTGAAGACAACTCTCAAGGTAGGATCTACACATTACATCTTATTAAACCAACGTTCAACTCCCTTCTCTGTTTTAGTGTATCTAACTAAAACTGGTCCTCCGGAATTTAATTACTTTTTTGTTACTCTTAATTACATTAAACAGACAGATCGCTCATACANACTTTTTTGTTACTCTTAATTACATTAAACAGACAGATCGCTCATACACCAGGGCTTGCTGCTTGAAAACCACAAGGCAAGCTAGGGAGGCTCTAATGACCTTGCCCAATGTCTAGAGGGTTGCAACACATTCCCTTTCCGCTCGCCCATAAGTAATTGGCCAATGAGTTCGGTATTTACCCCCAAGGTCATGCTGTTCATTTATAGCAGGCCAACTATCGAAAAAAGATTCAAAATAAAAATGTTTATATATTAAGCTAATTTAGTATAGTTTAATTAATAAGCTTCATATAAAATTAATTGTAAAATAATAGTATACGTAACAAGTTTTAAATCATACCGTAATTAAATATATCGAGTTATGTTTATGCATTCCAGTCACATGTGTTATCATGTATTTGGCAAACACATCCCACCACTATTTTAGATTTGTGCATGTAAGCACTGGCAGAGTGAAGAAGGGGGCAGGTCGAGGGGGCTACTTTGACCGTAGTTGACAGTAATTCCTGTTTTTCTTTGGTAGAAGGGATTCGTAGAGTTTTAATAGTGTTATTTTAGTTTTTGTTTTAAATTAACAAGTTATTAGTCATTATGTATGTATGTATGTATGTATGTATGTATGTAGTGTGTATGAATGTATGTATGTATGTATGTATGTATGTATGTATGTATGCATGTATGTATTTATGTATGTATGTATGTATGTATGTATGTATGCATGTATGAATATATGCATGTATGTATGTATGCATTTATGTATGTGTGTATGTATGTATGTATGAATATATGCATGTATGTATGTGTGTATGCATGTATGTATGTATGTATGTATTTATGTATGTATGTATGTATGTATGCATGTATTTATGTATGTATGTATGTATGTATGTATGTGTGCATGTATGTGTGTATCTATGTATGTATGTATGTATTTATGTATGTGTGTATGTATGTATGTATGCATGTATGTATGTATTTATATATGTGTGTATGCATGTATGTATGTATGTATGTATGTACATATGTATGTATGTATGCATGTATGTATGCATGTATATATGTATTTATGTATGTGTGTGTATGTATGTATGTATGTGTGTGTATGTATGTATGTATGTGTATGTATGTATGTATGTATGCATGTATGTATGTATGCATGCATGTATGTATGTATGTATTTATGTATGTGTGTATGTATGTGTGTATGTATGTATGCATGTATGTATGTTTGTATGTATGTGTGCATGTATGTATGTATTTATGTACTTATGTATGTGTGCATGTATGTATGTATGTATGTATAAATTGTCCCTGTTGTTTACCCATGCTCACTCCATGCTGATGCAGGTGCACATTTGCTAAACTACCTTCTTACTCTGTTGCACTTAAGTCACCTCTTAATAAATATGGTAGCTAAATAATTTAAAACATGCAGGTTGTGTAGCACACGTTTAAGTGTTTACATCTAAAGGGCACTTTTTTGATTCTAGGGGTGCTAGAAAATAAAATTTAGTTTGTAGATGGATATGTCCTTCTATCTGAATAGTGAATATCTAGGCTATATTTCTGAATGTGAAGTACAGATAACATTGTTACCTAAGTTAGGTTGTGTGTTAAAAAGTGTACATTAAATAAATGAATATAAATAGTCCTGTGTCATTTTTGACCAATCCACTGTTGCTATACAAACTAAAAAAATAGTCACTCAGAATCAGCAATGCATAGTTTCTTCCCCTTATTCCAATTTATTTTCTTTCGATGGGCTGTGAGATATAATCTTATTTTTTTCCCTCTTCTGTGGTCTGCAGTTGTTTTTTCTCTGTTCATACTGATGCTAACTTTTTTTAGCTTGCACTTACTAAAATGTGTTCAAAATGTATGTATTTTTCAATAAAAAGCACCATGAGTTGCAAGCTTTCACCTGAGGTGATGAGCTGAATGGAAGTACAAACAGCAAGATAAAGCGAGAGAAGGATTAACCTGCTCGTCTGCCATTCTTTCACTTCTCCTACGCCCTCTTACGTTCAGAGAAAAGTTTGACCGGTTCTTTGCCGAGTGATGGTGTTAAGTGTACAGGGAAATGATGCCAGTTGCTACCACTCAGGTTAATAAAAATGCCAATAAATTTTGTGTTGTGACCCCCTAATAAATTATATAATTCGATTCACAAATCTCCATTCTATGTTCCTATACCATTGCTTTTTCATTTCCCTAGGATTTAGGTCTTTAACAATCAACTCAAATATCCCTTATTTTGACTTTTCTAATGGCAAAATTTCATATTTTAAATTATGTTTACAGATATCTTTTATGTATAGAAACATAGAATAGAGCTTTGTATTCATTCTAGTGAAGACCAAACCTCGATACTACTAATAGTTTTATCAAAATCGTAATAGAGCTGAACACTTGAGTGACACTGTCTTGGCTCACCTATGCAGGCCTCTTAAGATCTTAGATTGAAATTACTCATATTTCCATTCTTCTTCAAATATTTTTTAAAATTGGAATAGTAAGGATATTTAAATTTCATTTAATACATATTAAATTTGGATGTATATTATGTATATTAAATTGGGATGTATATTATGTATTTTTTTTAATCTATTTGGAATAACAACTTAAAGCACCTCCTCACTTATAGGACATTTACAGCAGTAGAGATATTTAACAGTTAAGAAAAACATTTATATATACAGCCATTCACCAGTGTTGCAAATTTAATCGACTTTGTGGCTAGACCTAGCGACTTTTACGGGTCTGAAATGACTTAATTTTCATTTTTAACGCCTAACGACTAATCTGGCGACTTTCTTTAATTTTCTGTCAAGTTCAAGTTCATTATTTTAAATTCTAATGCTTTAGGATTTTGATTTTTGAACTATCATAGTGCAAGAGCATAATGCATAACTTCAGTATATAACAGAACTCTAAACTATATATGTAATTCACAAATCACAATGACATTGCTCCGGATCAGGGGATCGCCTCAGTCCACTGTTGTATCTTACATTCAGTTCAGATTAATGTATGCATTTTTGATTTGGAGACAAACTGATTACTTTTAGTTTTTTGTTTAGCGACAATCTAAGGACTTTCTGGTACTAATCTAGCTACAACACATATAGTCAGTGGCAACACTGCCATTCCCCAAGACATGATCTGCAAGACCATATTATGTTGATTTGTTGTGGCTTTTGGTGGTCAAAACATTCACACAAATTGTTTTAAATCATTTATTAACAGTTTTTAAATTTTTGAAACATGAACTTATGAAAATAACAATTTAGGTGTTTCTTTTTTGTGGATGTGGTATTTGTGGTTCACTTAAAAATGCTTTTAGATTAAGACTTCTGAAATGTGGTGTACCCTTCAAATCAAATGGCAAACTAGCCGAAAGAATTGTGGTTGATGACCGCTATACAAACTGTCAAAGAGGTTGTTCTAAGACTGCTTACATAATAAAAATGTTTTATTTTGAAACTAATGTTTTGTATGTCTAGGTTATATATAAAAAATATTTGGTTGGCAGTTATAACCAGATACAAGTGTGAATATAATCCCTTTAATCTATCATTTCATGTACCATATCATCTCTTGTAGCACCAACCACAAAACAAAAATAATAGTTTTTTTAAATATATTTTGTTCTTTCAATAAGTGAGGAAAACACCAATTATTTATTATGCATTAATTCTTAGGGAAGATAACACTTTTTATTGATAATATATTAATAAACCAATAATTATTTTTGAATAGAATAACAAGTCGCTTTCAGCCAATGTTTGCAATAAAGAATCTTCTGCTAGCTGTCAGATACCACCCTTCCTACCATGGATGCCAATTTTTTAGTTACATTTTGTAATATAGCCTATGGACAAAGGTACCAGAAATATGAATAGAAATAGTATATAAAAGGGACCAAACACAATAATGTTTAAACAAAGAAAAGAAAACAATTCACACTTTACAATGTTTGCCACCAAACGAAGAGGTAAGGTTGCCTCTCTAAGATTACTGATTGATTTTCTTTATTCGGCAACCATTACCTCTTTGTACCGTAACAGCAATGTAAAGTGTTGTGTTATTTTTATTTTAGGAGCAAGATTGTGTTAATCCACTTTTGTATGTTTCAATGTGTTACAGTGAAACCCCACTTTTAGTTAGAGCGCGTTCTTACTAGTTAAGACTAGATTATACCGAATACCTTTGTTACAACTAGAATTTAATGCTGGTCAAAAATGAATGTCTGTTAAAACTGGTTTTAACCAAACAAAACTGGTTTTGACAAAATAACTCACTTAAAACTGTTTCGACATATATCAAGGTTCATTTAGCTTAAACGTGACATAATAGACCGATTCGGATTCAATACACACTCGTGTAGAAATCAGTGATAATATAATTATACCAATTCCTGATGTTGACAGAGTAAAAGCAGATCTCCATATTATTATTGGAGTGGTCCTTCAAAAGGATGAGCAGGGTTTGCACAAGATTGGAACCAAATATGGGATAGCCGATAAATTGTATTGGAGGTATGTAATGTTGAATTGATTTCAATAATTAGGGAAATGTCGTCGCACTTTCAGTGCCTCCTTGGTTCAAAGCACTGAAAATGTGCCACTGTTTAATGTTGCTAACTATGTAAGTAATCCATTAACGTTTTTGTGCTTTTTCAGGTCCGAATTTGACGTGTCCAAAGAAAAATTTTTGCTACTAGAAGTGCCAGACAAATTTATCTTTATGAACTGCTGCCAAGACAACAGCCCAAGTATTTGTTTGCTTTGTGTAAAAAAGGCGCTTTTGTAAGAAAAAAGGCAACCTGTGACTCGAAATGCCACAATAGTTGCCTTGCAATAACAAGTAATGTAAACTTGTGCCCTTTTTTTTATGTTTGTCTTTTATTAAGACTCGAGCTACTTTCGTTAAATGTATCAGACTAATTAATATATTTTTAATGTAGGATATCCATAATTGGACCCTAATATTTTAAGGTACTCTACATGAAAAATAAAAGCTCTCAAATATACTAGGTAAATACTTTTTGAGTTTTACTAGACCCTCAGATTGATTGTCTAGATGTGCAAGCAGTCTTAAAATTGTTTTATCAAAAACAAAGCAAAGATTCTTCTCTCAACGTTGACCCACTGGATTACCTTTAGTTATAGTGATCAACAGTTTCCAGCCCATGGCAGTGTTCATTTAGTAAAATGCCTCTATCTTCTCCATCTTTCTCCTCTTAATTTAAGTCATCTGCTCCTCACATCTTTTTCTTGACCTCCCTCATGGTCTTTTCCCTACTAAATTTCCAAAAAAATTTTCCATCCTCATTACAAGCCCATAACATGTCACTAGTTAGTGAAATGTGGGAATTCTGTTGTCAGTTTATTATGAAGTACACAAGCATGTCAGTTCCCATGCTTGCCCTGGTTTCACTTCATTTTTGACCCAGGTGAACTGATTCTTGCTTGCCAGTAGTGTTTGATTATAATACAAACCTATGTACAAACCAGATCGGGGTTTTTGATGAAAAATATTAGGCTGCGCATTTAATGTGAGTTTTTGGACAAATCCTTTCACTAGATTCTGGCCAATACAGTAGTTGTGAGATCAGTCTTTCCTAGTTTCTTGTACCTATAGTATAATCAAATTCATGTTGATAACCCCAACTCAAATTTTGCTAAGGAAATGTATAGGTGAAAAGACTAATAATAAAATCACACACTGACCTTTAGAATTATACTAGCTAAAACGTTTTTCTTATCCAGTTTCTCCTTATATGCTAATCAAAAGTTTAATTTGCCTGGCCTTCCCTTAATGTCTCTTACATCCTGTCAAAGTTTCTACTCAATATAAAACTATGGCACACAAAGTCTATAGAACTTCTTTGTAACGTGAGCAAACAAAACCTCTATTTCACTAATTTTTCATTACCAAATAATGTAATCTTATAAGCGTGCATGTTGTGTATTTTACAAATAATTAAAGCTTCTGTGTATAGCAGCTCTGTAAATTTAGATTTTAAATTGTGACAAAATACAATTTCATTAACTCTAAGGGTTGAAGGGAACTTTTCAAAAAAATAAAATAAAGAACTATAAAATCTTATATTTAATCACACTAATACTAGAACACACATTACAATAAATGTGTTGAATCAATATGCAACCAACATCATTTCAATTCCAGACAACTTATTTACAAAGCAGTGAAATACTAAAATAAATATTCACAGTTTAATTATTTAGAGTAAAATAAAGACTTTTAAACAAAAGGAAATTTCACAAAATAAAAAAAGGGTGTGTATCCACAAAACAAATACATAATGGTACACATAAAATGTTTAATTTATTTCTATTACATCAAAATATTATTTACTTTAAAGTTAAATAAAAATAATTTGCTTAAGGACCAGTTTTCTAGTGTCTTTCTTCAAATGATAAGTACATTAATGTTTTCATTTGTATGGATTAAAGCGTTTGTTGATTTTTGCATGAAACTAAGTTAATGACTTAACAATTCTTCTGCAGTATATAAGAAATATTGATTGTGATCACAAATAAGAACCAAATCTTAGATTTGTACGGGGCTGTGCAAATTTACGTTTCAACCATAATCCTTTTTAATATTAATATGAATATTTCTAATTTATTTTAATTATCTAAACATTATATCAAAGCAAGAATTTTTTGGGTTGGTTTGGGCTGTAAAAACACTAATTTGTCTGTTTATCCATTAGAAATTAATTCTAAATAGTCTGCAGTAAAGTAGATTTTTTTTTAAATTATAGAATTGGCCCATCATAAATTTCATTCAAATGATCAGTGTTTTAGTCCACAATTACCCATGAGTTATAACAGTCATCATAAAGTCAAGACAAACGCACAATATGAATTAGTTGTGCTTACTTAAAGCAGCTAACACACATAGTTCACTGGAATTATATCATATGTACACACACACAAAATACTACTAAAACACCTTTGGAATAAAATTCTTCTCACTACTTAGTTCTGTCCTGTTTGTACATGTTGTCACTTGGTGTAGTGCATTTAGATATCTTATGCAAGATGCACCAACTTAAGGGCCGAATTCATAGGTGATGGATGTTAATCCTTTACACACCAACACCTGAAAAAGAAAATTTTTTAAAAAGGAAAAAAAGCTCATCATTTCATAGAACCATTTAAAAATATTTTTAATTTTGAATATCTAAACACCCTAGCTCAGTCTGTAGTATGTGTCTACTGAGCCAAGGGTACCAAGTTTGATTGCTTGCATAACAAAAAAAAATCAACCATTGATGAAATGTGGGACTACCTTTTTTCAGTCGTGAATTAACGGCCTGGGAATGGATAATGTGCCTGTCTTAACAAGCGGGTATTGGAAAATACATGGCTTGAATAAAAAAAACTGATGCCAAGTCCAAAGGCTGGAAAGAGTAAAGCTTTAATACCCCTTATTGGTGGTTCAAACGCATTGTAATCGTGGGACAAACTTATTAACCAGGACACAAATAATTGATTAAACACACAGCCAAATATTTGAAAGTTATAATTAGTGGATAATAACAACAAGAATTACATTTACTGGTATTTATAATTTTTATTTCCTTTTATTTCATCATTTTTCTCACGATCCAAATTCAAATTCCTGGTTCGTATGTTATAAATCGATATAAGATATGGAAGAAATCTGATATAATTTATCCAAATCAAACAAAGTTTTACTTACAATTTTGAAAAAACTGTATAAAAATAAACAAATAACTAAAATGTCATTTTATCTAGCATAAGACAAAGAATATTCCAATTTTGATAATATTTCATTATGGTCAATTAATGTTAACTTCAAATTGATAAATTGGACTTCACACACCCCAAATATGTGGTTTTAAAAAACCCCAAAACCTCAAGTTTTTTTTAAATATTAAAATTAAAAACTATTATCAAATAGTTACTTTTCTCTTACATGGGTAAATTTAAGAATTGGACAAAATATATGTATGTATAATAATGCACCTTCAGTGAGAGAGTTCAATGAAATCATATATCATAACATAATTTTCATCATGTAATGCATTTTAATTTAATGGTTCTACTAACAAATGTATAAGTTAAGTGAAAAACTCACCCAAATGAACACAGAAGAAAATAATCAAGCTGATTTTACCGGCCTTCAACTGTAACAAAAAAAGTATTAGAAAATAAAGACTTATTTAACTTGAAAACCAATTAACTTTTTGTTTTACATGCAAAATAACACAGTAAAAAGGGACAGAAAAAATATAATATAGTTTTTCACTGAAAAAATATATACTTTACACTTTAGTTTGCTGCCAAAATATGAAGAAAGGAAATGGCAAACTCTTTCCTTCAAACAATTATTAAGGAATGACCAAAAGGATTTTTTAAAAGTGGTAGACTTTACAATTTTCGAAACACAATTTGAAAGTTTATCCAGGAAAGTTTCTGTGAAAATAGACTAAAATTGTTAATAAATGGATATATATTAATTAACAAGCAATATAAATATAACATCTTGGACAAAACAGTAATTTACCATACTGGAGTAATTAATTAAAATAATTCTTGTTAAGATTAAAAACATAGTTTAACATGATAAAACATATATTAAATAATAATTAAGTTAACAAATGAATATTATGATTCTTTACAAATGTTAGTTTAAGATGGTTTGAAAAACTTCTTTTGATATATGTATGATGCTAGATGTTATATTTAGTACAGTATGCATGGTGTGAAGTTATGATAAGAAAGAAGATAAGGCCTAGTAAAGCTAAAAAGTTGGATGGGATAAAGTACAGAACGTAAAATATCTTGAAAGCATGACATGAGGCGAAAGGTGAAAATAGAAAGGATTTAATGAGAAGAGGACAGCAGCAAGAGTTGTTTTATAGGTGTGTAACCCAGCTAAGGAGATGAGATGTCCCTTGAAATGTGAGGAATTGTTGTACAAGGCATACTTTGTACCAAATGTCACATATGCAGTAGAAATATGGACAATGAATGCAAGTGAGACTACGAAAGTAGAGGCCATGGGAATTAAGTTTGTAAGAAGTATTTTGGCTGTCACGAGGAAAAACGTTAAGAAATGAAAAGAAATTATCTGGGAAAGATTGGGAGTAGAGAGAGTACATGACATAGTAGATAAAGCACGACTGAGATGGTATGAGCACATGAGGATGAAAACGCAAGAGAGTGCTAAAGTAAATTATAAGAATTCTGTAGGAAAAAACAGCTAAAATAAAATGTGGAAGTGAGAGGAGAGGAATGGAAGCATGTTAAGAATGAAGACTGGCAGAAAGATAGAGAAAGATGGAGGCATTTTACTAAACTGAACCAGCCATAGGTTGGAAACAGTTGATGCTTAAAAAATTAAAAAATAAACCCCATTTCTTCTTACAATAAATATGAGTTATTTCCGGGTATACAATTGTTTTACATTCCTAAAAATTAAAGATTCCAAAATTACAGATTTGACTCAGTTCTATCAAATTCTGAAAGACAGCTCTTAGTGTAAACAAAGTATTCAGAGCTAGTGTAAATGATACAAGAAAACTAATCACTTACTGTAAGAAGATAGATCAATTTCATCAGGAAGTTCCGTTATGTTGACATCAAAACGATCTTGTACGTCATTTAATATCTTAGCATCACCCTCATCACTAACAAAAGTAATGGCAAGTCCCTGAAATAAGAAAAATAAATCAATAAGACATTGTTTAAATCCACAATACTACTTTAATAGTTCTAAGACTACTTAAGACATTATAATATCAACACTTTATTGAGATTTATAAACAGTGAATGTATAAATAATACAATTTGCCAAAATTAGATTTAATATTACACTTGAGAAAAATATGGAATGGTGATGTTTAGTATTAATATATCCACTGAGCCAGGTGTGCTCTATTCTTTGATTTAATTCCTCCCCGTCACCACTAATGGTTTTGGACTCGATTGTCCCGCCGTTCTCATCATTATGTGAATTATGTGTTTCTAGCCTTGAGGCCCACACCAATGATTCTCTCTCTCTTACGTAGAATAATTACTCGTCAAGATACAAGATTTGGGTGTCCCAGCCATTATCTCTTCCCCTACAAATATTCCCAATCAAAGTTTGCAAAGGTTAGTTAACGAATGTTTTGTGCGTTTGATAATTTAATAGATGTGTAAAAAAAACTTATCTTAGCATACCACACTGGCGAAGACTAAAAATGAAGGATCACCCGGTGAAAGGAATTCAAGAATTACAACAGTACTCTTCCCCTTTATCACAAGGTAAATTCTCTTATTTTTCATTCTCAATTTCGATTATTTAAAATAATGTCTATTAAATAAATAACACCTAAAAGAATGCTCACTTTTGTACCAAAACGGCCTGCTCGTGCTACTCGATGCAAGTAGGTATCAGAGTTCTCTGGCATGTCATAATTGAACACAATGTTCACTCGTTCAATATCCATTCCACGCCCAAATAAATTCGTAGCCACCAGAATTCTCTAAAACAAATAAGCATCAAATCATAACCCCTCAAATAAATGAATAAAACTTTAAACACAATATAGCGCCTCATATAGACTTGCAACACAATATAGTACCTCATAAATTAATAAAGCTTGCTTGATGTGTAACACTTTTGGGATGATTAGTGTTGACTAAAAGTTTGGTTGTAAAGGTCGAGCTGAATGATCGAAGTTTCAAGTCGAGTGGCAATGAATGTGTAGGAATAGGTACAGTCTTGGTCACAAAAAGAGGCCGAATCTCAGTAGAACTTTAAGACTGAAGACCCAGCCACTTTTTGTCACCGGAACTGTACAAACAAAATATATTCTCTTCTCACAAATCTCTTCTTACAATAGCTACACTTAATATCACACAGTTCACATTTTGTGTCTGACATCAAACAATGCCAGTGTATCCCTGTGAAACTATAACTTCAAAGATTCTTCCACTCACTGTCATAATATATTTCTTTTTTTAATTCCAAAAAGAGTCATCAATAATAAGATAACAAGTTTGAGTCAAGTTGCAATTACTAAATGTACAGGTAAAAGTCTTTTTTACCTTAAAGTTTGTCTTTCAAACTAGAATATACAATTTAAATAAATATCTAATTCCTAACTATTACATTTGTGAAAAGATTTATTAGCAAAGGTTTACATAGTGAAAGATAAAAAATAATCATTCAGTACAAACTTATCTTTCATTTCACATTTATATTACCTTATTAAATATAAGAATTTACACTATCAAAGGCCCATTATACATTGGGCAATACATTCTTGCTGTAAATTTTAATCAAAAAGGTTTGCATAAGGATTATGCAAAATAAGCATAAAGCATCAAGGTAGAAATAAATTAGTCCCGAGTCAAAATTTTAAAAATAAAGTTCACATTTTTAATTGCGCTAACTAAAAAAAAATAATCATACTTGTAATGGCATACTTTTGATATAAATTTATTGTAAACAATACTTCTCAATACTTCCCCACCAAGGAAAAAAAATAATTGCCAGTTGTCTGTTAAGTTGAGAAATGTAGTTTTAGAAGAAAGAAAAAAATCCTATATTGGCCCAAATGCCTCACACATAATACAACCATGACATTTTCAAGTGTTCTACATGAAAAATAAAAGGTATACTCCATTCACGGTAGGAATTACTCTGAAAGATCTTTTTTCCTACCAATATCCTACTATAAAATAGATTTCTGGTAGGTAAAAAAGGCCTTTCAGAAAACAATTCCTACAGTGAACGGACTTTAAATGGGCTGCACATATAATACAAGAACAGGTTTTAGAAGGACATATTTAGTAAATAAACCTCACACTATGTTTGGTCCAATACAGTAAAAATAAGTGAAATATACCCATATAAACTAAGCATTTAAAAATTAAATCAACATTTTTGGACAAAACTATAAATTTATCCTGTTCTCTAAGTTAAATACAGCTTTGGAATGCACGAAGAGGGTGTATTTTCAGGCCTAGGCCTAGATGGAAATTGCCCTCCTAATCAAGAGTTAATAAGGATGAAAATATTAGACAAAAATAATGAATAACAATTCAACAAAATTAGATTATTTTTAAGGCAGGTATTGTGACACTATTCATGTGCAGCAGGTTGTTTATCTTTAACGCAAGTGAAAGTGATAATGATTTTAATTGAGTAAGAGTTAAATGATAAAGAAAACTTAGATATTGAATCAAATGATACCGATGAAATTGTTATTATATACAAAGTGCATCAACAAGTGCTTCTGTAGCCTCGTGCATAGCAATGATGAACACTGCTGCTAGGAATGGATCAGTGAACAAAATTGACCTGATGTCTAAGATTATTGAATATTGAAAAGTTAAGATTATAAAACAACAATTGTCAAGTAAAGTTCGTTCACGGTAGGAGTTTACCTCTGAAAGGCCTTTTTCCCTACCAGAAATCTATTATATAGTAGGATATTAGGTAGGAAAAAAGACCTTTAAGAGGTAAACTCCTACCGTGAATGAAGTGTATGTCTAAGGTTATGATTAATAATAGGCATACCTAACAAACCAGTATAATTAATTTAAATGAAAGTCCATCTGTAAAAAAAAAAAATCAAACCAATGACTAAAATTTTAAAATAGTCACTCAAATGTAATCAAAATTAATTAAGTTGCCCCCAAACACACTATTCCAACTATTTCTTTCTTGCTTATGGCAATTTCTTAGAAAATTAGCAACTGTATTTTGCTTTTCCATTTACAAAATCTAAAAGGTGAGCCTGTGCAGAAATGATATTTAAACTTTGGGAAATGACAATTACCCGCAGAGACACAACGAGAAGAATTTAAAAATCAATTTTCTAATTTAGGCATATGTATATTTTTTAGTTCAAACTCTGGCTTCACAATTTTATCAATTAACACATTAACAAATCATTTATGATACATTTGGAAGTTTAAAGCAATTTGATTAGAAAGAAGACAAATTTAATAGTGTCAAATTAGTCACATATGGGTAATGTCAAAAATTTGAAGTGTTGACAAAACATGGTGTCTACTCAACTTGACCAATGAAATTCTCGACTTTTACACCAATTTCCACATCCTTTAACCCCCACCCCCCCTTCATTTTTCTACTAATTATTTTATTAATAAAAAGTATTAAAATTAAAATAAACATTTTTTTGAAATTTGTTTTAACATTGTTTAACAGGAATTATAAAATATATTACACATCTACAAACAAACAAAAACTAGTTTGAATAACATTATTAATTACTGATTTAATGATTATTATATTTCATTTTCCCGGATATTGTTGTAATTTACCAAATTCGACTTATTCCGGTTTTTTCCTGATCACTTCAAATTCCCATTTTCCCTAATGGTAGACACCATGCAAAAATTCTTATTGTATTTTTTATTTTAGTTATGAGTCTGAACAATAATTTTAAATTCCATGATATTTTAGAATTTTTGAAAGGAAAAAATAGTACACGCAAGCATTTTTATATTTATATCAAGTTTTCCTAGTAACATCTCACTAATTATTTGTCTCAAGTACTGGGTAAGGTTTCAATGTAGGTAAAATAAACATAAACCTAATAAAATACTATAATATTATGTATTTTTTTAAACAAGAAATGTTTATGATTGACAATTAATTCATTGTATGAATTTTAAAATACCTTCACAGCCAGCCATCAAAATATTTAACCTAATCTGAATTAATAGTCCATATGAATACCAAAAACTAAATACATTTTAGTTACTAAATACCACACCAAAGACTTCAAACACCCAGGAAGTTTTGTTTTACCTTTCAACTTTTTTTTATAAATGTGGGCATGATTCAAAAGTAAATTTATGTCATTCCAAATAATAAGATTAAAGTAAAAAATTGGTTCTGGTGCAAATGTGTGGAAAAGTAGTATTTCATGCATAGTTTGATGTATAAAATCCAGTTTGTCATTATTTTTCCCTAAAACCATGTTATCCTGTACTAAATATCTTCAGGGATTGATATCATCAATTATATGTGATGTGTTTTATGTTTAAGATGGATCTCAGTTGTGTTTACTAGGTGGTCATAAAATAGAATCAGATGCTTAGGATAAATGTGTCTACTTTTTGGAAGCTAGGGTTATTTTAACATCATTGTAACTTGACTTAACCCTTATAGTGCCTACTATCTCTAAAAGTGCCGCAATCCGATCTGATCAGCTGCGCCTACACTCTCGTTAAAAGTGTCACAGCCGATGAAGTCGGCTCTACAGATTTGAGCTAGTTCTCACTTTATCAAATAGTGTAGTAGTGTCATATATCACTGGAAAGAGAACATTTCCCTCTATTATTTTATATAAGTTGGCAACAAAAATCAACCCTAATTAGTTTTTATTGGAACTGGGAGATTAGTACATTTACAGTGGTAGACAATAATTTACTCAATGTGCTAAGTGCAACGCTGGTTTACATACGAGCTGTATAGAAAACCTAAGTGTGGCTCACATTTATACTGATGTAAATAGTTTACAAATGTATGGGTTATATTGTTCCTACTCTATAAAAATATGCTAGTTAGATTCTCATGTTGTCATGTGAATGATAAGATTTCTTTACCGCTTTATAAATCTATATCGTATTTTTTTAACGAGTAAGTGATTAATTATAAAATGTTTGTTGAAAAATGCAATCATTATGTGTAGGCCTAAATATGTATTCATGAATTAAGCAATATCATAAATCTTGCTATAAAATAAGCAATACCAGCTCAAAAATATCTAATGTAGAATGTAGGATAAAAATTCTTGTAATTTATATTTATCATATATATTTAAACCTTTCGCATATAAAACTAAATGCTCTACAACAAAATGATATTGAATTTAACATTAGTTTAGGGGGG